>SNQJ01S0140507.1:1760-25035 GCA_010110895.2 Picea sitchensis | reverse complement strand
TTCCTGCTAGCATCTTGCTTCCCATTCCTGGGTCATTTGGATCTCTTTCTTTTTTTGATCCTCTGTATAGCCCTCTGCTATGCATATTTCCTGGAATTTTCTCATTTTGTCTTCAATATTTTGTTTCTCTTGGTTTATATTTCCAAATATTTCCTTTCTCCACTCCTTGAGCTTATATTTGATGTACTTTAGTTTCTTATAGAGTTTGAACATCCTTGCCCCTTGCTCTAGTTATTCCTCCCACCACCACTGGTTGATGTTCTCCTTGAAGGTGGGGTGTTTGATCCAGAATTTCTCAAATCTGAAGGGTCTATTCTTCGGGGAGGTTGGGAATCTGCTTCCATTTGGACTGGCCAGTGATCAGAACACCCCCAAGGAAGGATGTTGCAGTCTAAGGTTAACCCCTGCATAATGATGGACTCTGACACCAAGACTCTGTCTAGTCTTGTCGCTACCTGATGTTGATTTATCCATTTATTGTTCCAGGTGAACTATCCATTATTGGTTTTGATGTCCACCATCTATGTTGTGTCTATGAACGTTAATAATTCTTTCGCATCTCTATCCAATCTCCCGGTGCCTCTTTTTTTCTCCACAAGTGACGTGATGATGTTGAAGTCCCCTACAAGGATCCAGTGGTGGTTGTTGGAGTGGGATTTTATATCTTCTAGGTCTAGAAGCATTCTTCTCTTTTCCTCTAACATCTGGGGTCCATACACATTAGTGCACAGAATCATCTCCGTGTTACCAATGATTTGCATGTTAACCGAAAGTGTGTGCCTGGTAGCTTCAACTACTATTAGGTTCATCACTTGTGGGTTCCACAAGGTGAGAATACCTCCTGCCATCTGTTGTCCTTCAACAACCAGCATCTTGTACTTGCTCCATTGTTTTTGTTGATTGCTTCCATTCCATCTATAGTACATTTTGTCTCTTAGATGAAACAAAGATCCAGTTGTTCCATCCTAAAGTCTATTTTAAAGGGTTCTCTGCTTTTCGTAGGCCCCTATTTAAGGCCTCTTATATTCCATGTTATAATATTCATTTTAAACATGTGGGGGAGATTTGGGAAATATATTTTTGATCTTACATGAGTTTATCAGCGAGGGAGCTCCTAGTTCTGTAGAATACGTTTTTTTTATTTCTGCCTTTTTCCTTCTCGTTTGCTTGGGTAGGAGTTGTGGTTGTCCCTCGCCTTCTTTGATTCCTAAGGTGTCCTATCTCCTTGTGTGAAATTGCACTTGAGCCGCATTATGGATTGGATTCCTCCACCTTAGAATAGGTAATGGATGTGAGATCACAGATTGCTCGGTACATTAACCCTACCTTTTCCATTATCCAATATGTTGAGATCTATCCTTCCCTTTCTACAATGTCTCTGAGATCAGGATCTTCCGTTCCTACCTCGCTTAGATTCATTTTCGTGTCTCTGTCTACCTCCTACATGGGGGTGTTGTCATATTTGGTTTCTCCATCCATAGGAGTTGTGCTATCCCCTTGTTCCATCTTATTTCTTGGGCTATGAGTATTCTCATTTGTTGCTTGTTCCCTGGCATTTGGCCTTTGCCTTTTCCTTTCCTCCTTCTTCCTTTTTTTTTTTTTTTTTTTTTTTTTTTTTTTTAGTTTAGTTTGTTTTATTGTTGTTAGCTTAGTTTTTTCTTTATTTCTTGTGCTATCTCTGTTGTAGTTAGGCTTTATAGAAGCCATCCTCATCACCTTTATAGTTTAGTGTTTTTCAGCTTTTTATTTAATGAACATTCTTTGAGTAAGTTTCCATGTTCATGACATCTTCTTCATCTGAAGGAGATCTTCTCATATTCAATGTTTTGTATCTATTTCTCATCCCTGAATTCAAGACTTATGGATTCTGGGAGTGATCCCAATACATCCATCTCTATGCAAATTCTTACATAGGAAGTATATCTCCCTTTTAGGGTTGCTTGCAAGTTTTCATGTATTTTCCTAGTTTGTTCCCTATAGATTCTAAGGTAGAGGGTAGCCAGTAATATAACGACATGGAGTAAAGTTTCAGCCAGACAGGTACATTTTTAAAGTTTCTTTCTCCAGGGGAGAATTTTCCTTCCATGGGCATGTCTGATCACGATTGAGGCGTAGGAAGTATACTTATAAAGACCTTACATCCCTATATTCTAGGTTCGCCAGATTATTGTTATTGAAGAAGCCTTCGAAGGCCTGGGTGGAGTTCCTTCTCCCGGCAGCTTCCATTGATATTTGAGAAAATCTGGTTGGTAAATGTTCTTTCCATTAGCCACAAACCCATAAACTTACTTGATTAGTGCATCGTCTTCATCCCCGGTCCACTGTAGAGTTAGTTTGTGGATATTCGATGATACCATAGGTATCATTATTTGTTTTTTTTTTTTGTTTTACATGCGGTTGCACCTTCACAGGGGCTCATTTTTTCTTGTGCAACATTAAGTTTCTTTGCTCTTCTTCCCCCATCGTCCTTTTTCCTAGTTTTCTTGACTCTTTTAGGTTACGATCCAGAAATTGCTTTTCATTGGTGCCTTAAAACCTGTAATATAATAGGACTTTTCCACTATCTACCACTACACAGCCTTCTTGTATGAGGGGACTCCATTACCCTCTCCCTTTGGTACTCATGTTGTCCTCTGTTGTGGTCGTGACTGCCAAACCCTACCTTGCAATTGCTCCAAACCCTATCTTCGTTCGTCTATGTAAATCAAAACATTTACAAATTCTTCTTATTCAAACATAAGCTACATTCCCTTAACTAGCCTTTAATTACAACTTGGTATAGTGCCCAAACACCATATATAACCTTTGTTACATAGACTCCTTTAACTTGCATATAAAATTTCCCATGACTAGAATTAAGAGTCGTATTACAAATTTGTATAAATTTATAAAGAGTTTTAATTCAAAATTGTGATATCATTTTTGGAATGAAAACAAGTTACATTACAAACAATTTGATTTTTCATTTTCATAAAATCATTTTCACATTTTCATGATTTATCCTTTCACTCCTACCATATTAAAATCTTAGTTCACATAAAAGTGGGAAATCAATGTAATAATTATATATTTTTACAATAATTAGAGCCTTATTACATGGACAGAATTAAATTCGGTATCCCTATGCAAGGACAAGCCGTTCGAAACCTTATCCATATGCTGGGGCATAGAATTAATTGTATCCACCTCACAAAACATAAAACATATAAATAAATAAAAATTTAATTCTTTGGGAAATAGGTTAAGAATTACCTAGAGCACGAATGTGACTAGCGAACTATGAGCCAACAAACAACAACAACAACCAACAACAACGATCGTCGGTAGCAACGACTGCCAACACCAACTTCCAGTAGTAACGACCGTCGGCACCAACCAACAGGCAACACCAACCAACAGTTCATAAAAGTGTAAAGAGAGCGATGTCGGGAGGATATATAAAACAATTTTCGACTGAAGGTTTGACCGAAGCGGTACCGTGAAATATTCTTCGAGCGAAGCGATAATCACTTGGAAAAATTTGAAGGTGGAAGCTATGCAAAAATTATTCGGCGAAAAGATGTTATCGAAAAACGATGCGGCTAATATGAATTTTACGAAGAAGTCGAGGAGTCGTTGTCATGGCAATGCCATTTGATTTGACATCTAAAGGTTCGACCGAAAAGATGTGTCTTTTGGCCGAAATAATTATTAGTCCCGCCGAAAAAATGTCTGTAGGAATTTTGGAGACCCGATCTCACAAAAGTGTTACCCACCTTCATGATTCAACCCAATGGTTTTATATGAAGATAAGTCCATCGTATTGAAGGATATTTTTCAAGAAACCCATCAAACCAATACTCATGTTTACTTTCAATACTATCAGTCAGATAATGTAAGTTATCCAATATAGTCATTTGGTATGTGCAGCATAGGGATTAATGGAATTTCAATGAAAAAACAAAAGTTAGAAAAGGCTAAAATTTTAAAGTGATCATGAACAAATAATTGAAGGTGGAATACCATTACAATTTCTTAAACAAGTGACACATGTACAATCTAGAATTTTATATTTTACATTGGAAGTACACATATTTATGAATATCTAGGATGCGGAATCATTTTGGTTTGGTTGCTTACATGGTCCCATTCATAAATGAGACTATATTTTTTATGAATTACAAATTTTATTGAGCCTTATTTCGTTGGAAGAACCTATAGATTGTATAAGGAACCTAAAATGACCCATATTATGGGTGAAGTTATGCTAAATCTAAATTAATCCATCATTATACATGAATCATAATGCCATCCCTTACTACATAAAGGGTTTGTGTTCATTATTTCCAATGATTTAAATGTTTTTTCATATATGAAGAGGATAACTTCATATTAGAACTAGGACCCATTTCCATATCATTATAAAGGACTATTGATTAATGAAAATCTTTCACTAAATGTAGTACCCTTCATAAAATCATCCCCCTCTCTATTAATATATATCATTCTAAAAATAAAAAATAACACCATATACTAAGGCTTGGTTTCGACATTGATTTTCATTTTTTTTTAATTGAATTTGGAGTATATTGAGGGAGAATTCAGGTAGTGTATGATTAACATCCTAATTAAAAAATTTAAAGACATCCTAAAATGTATTTTTAATTATGAAATTGTGAATTTGATTCCCAAAAGTGTTGATATATTAAATTGCCACAATGTACGTTTAAGATTTCAATATCTTGGTAAAACAAACAAAATTGAAATTCTGAGCTATTTGACAAATGTGTATGATGAACCTAAAACTATATATTCTACAGATTAAATATAGTTTTCATTAAGTTTGATTTTAAAAACTTAAGTTGTGAAAAAGAATATAATTTTGTGACCTGATAACAAAATAAAAAATAACACCATCTACCTAAGGCTTGGTTTGTTGCATTCAGATTTTCATTTTTTTTTAGTGAATTTGATGTGAGAATTCAAGGTAGTGTATGATTAGCATCCTAATTAAAAATTTAAGAGACATCCTAAAAGTATCAATTTCAATTTGTGAAATTGTGAATTTTTATTCCAAAGGTGTTGATATATTAAATTGCTACAATGTGCATTTAGATTTCAATATCATGGCCAGGTAAAATAAAATTGAAATTATGAGCTAGTTGGTGAATGTGTATGATGAACCAAACTCTACTTATATTCTACGTGAGCATAGTTTCATTAAGAGTTTGATTGAAAAAAATTAAGTTGAAAAAAGAATGTGATTTTGTGACCTGCTGACAAAGTTGGGAGTTTACTCAATTTAGACCTTGTATTGTGGATGGTGTGGTATTTATCCCTACAAATTTTGAATAGAAATTACATTGATATTGAACAACCTCATAAGGTGTCATATTAATGGCACTAGTGAATACTTCTAATGTGTAGAGGATTGATAATCCATCAGCCCTTTTCGATACATAAGCAATTTATCAATATAAATTTTAATGAAAATTGCTTAGTTATATTAAATTATGTTTTTAAATTTTACATTGGCACCCAAAGGTTAGATGTTGTTATTATTTCACATTTTTATTTCAAAGTATATTTTATTTCTTTTGTTTTCTTGAATGAATATATATTTAGAAGATACAGAGAAAAAGAAACCAAGGATGAACATGACCAGTTTAGTGCTAGACTATCATTTCATTCTGAATTTTCAATAAAGAAAACAAGGATGAACATAACCAATTTAGTGTTGGACTTTTACTGAATTTCATTCGCAATTTTCAGTTTGAGCAGTTTACTAAGTTTTGGATGGATAGGAGTCTATGCCTTTTATCCAAAGGAATAAGGGAGAACCTCGTTATTCGATGATCAATATGCTTAAATTTACAAAGCATTGTTAAAGTCAATTGATTATAACTTGAATGGAATGGAATAAAAACCATATCACCCAATGAAAACTTGACGATTGTCAATGCTCACGACTATCCAAATATTTATATCTACAACCCTCCAACCCTATAAACCCTATGATGACACTATGAACCCTTTAACTTATAAAAAATATCTACAAATAGAACAAAAACTATAATTATGATATGTTTGACTATTCAACCATATTTGAAAATCAAACAAGAGTGGAAATTCTCAGCTTCTTGACTATACAATGTTTATAAATGAAGTAAAGATAAAGACATTTTAATTTCAGCACACTATCATAGAACATCAAATTTATGCTTCCTCCATCATAAAAATTTGAAATTATAAGCTGCTTGAGTTGTTTTATAAAATGAAATGAAATAAAACATTCTTAATTTTAGCACACTATCATAGAACATAATTCTGTTCAAACATCATGGAAATAATGTAAAGCCTTTTTATCTAGAACATAAGAGATATAAGTTTCACCATCATAAATAATATAAGAGGAATCAAAGATGAAATAATAAATTAATCCATTTTAGTTCTATATATATATATATATATATATATATATATATATATATATATATATATATGTAATGAAAGTTAAGCATAGATTCCAATCACATAGGTTCCATTGTTTTAGACTCATGTAAAACTTAGAGGCAATTAAAACATTTAACTCTAAAAATATGGACTCTAAGCCATCACTTAAAGATAGATCTTTTCATACGCAAAGAAACATTTCAATTTATAATTTAAAATTTAAAATAAAATATGTCTGGAATTTTAAAATAAAATGTACACACACCATTTTAGATAAAATAAAACAAATTGTGATTAAACCAAAATTGGCATACATGCAAAAGTATTGAATTTTCAGCTCTTGGAATCCATGTTCTCCTTTTCCATAGATAATGTAGACATTTTGTATTAATGAAAGGAAAACCAATAGCACATATTAATACCTGTATATTTTACTTTATTAGCAAATATTTTAAGATATTTAACTAAATATTAAATAAGCAATAGGAAATAATAACATACTTAATGGGAGTTCCATGGAATTTAGGATTATTGCCTATTTTTTATTATACTTTTTTTGGCATTTTTTTTTAAACAAAAAAGACTACATCCTTGAGGATTTCAAAACTTCAAAATAGTTACTCATCCATGTCTTCATTCTTTGCATAAATATTTAATTTTCTTTTTATAACCAAATGTTCTTTCAACAATTTCCCTACATGATATAAAACAATGTAAAGATCTTGTCAGAGAAAAAATTTAAAAGAGAAAAATTGTGGTAGCTTTGTAAACCAATTTTTGTGTTTGGAGTTAGATAATACTCTGAAAATAAATTCACTTGTGTTTGCAGAAAATTCAAAAATCTTCATATTAATCCATTCTTCGATTAAAATACTTCTCTCACTCTTTGTGGTGGAATATAATTTCCTCATATTTAAATTAAAATTCCTTTAAAATTAAAGGACTCGCAAATCTCCATGTTAAGCCATTATTCCAAGAAAATACTTATATCTACTTCAGTTCACAAATCCATAACAAAAACCATTCTTCAGAAAATACTTATCTCCTCTTTCTGCAGTTGAATATATGTTCTCATATAATACAGGGGAAGACCAGGAGTTCAACTAATAAGCCTAACTAGGCCCTTTGCTTGTACACATAGCGAGATGAAATTCTCTCACTTTTCAATTAAGAAGCGAGGTGGTTGCAAGACTCAAGTGTGTACAACCTCCTTTGGGACTTAGATCTGTGATCACAATAATTACCAAAACATATCAGTTAATGATTCATTTAGCATTTATACACATTATTCACATCAGGAGAGAAACCTAGTTCAGAGAGGCATAATATTCAACTAGATATATACCTCTAAGCCTTGTATGAAATAGATCCCGGATCAGCATTCATTCATTACTAGATTACTTAAGCTATCATATCAGATTCATCTAAGAGTATATTATTACACTAAGCATAAAATCATATGAATAGTGTAACAACCATAAAGCACAAATAAACCACCTTTTTTTTCACTGGAATACGTGGTTCACCCCAGGTGTGTGGGGCTACATCCGCCAACTCTTCTTCTTCTTTATTATCTTCCTTCAACCTTCTTATATGCACAAACATCAAAACCCACTTTCTAAAACATGGATGGAGATCTATGTGCACCCTCATACATATCCATCACTTCAGAGCTGAACCTGGCCCCAAGCCCTCTTACAACCCTGCAGGTTCTTACTGAGTCACTTGCATACTTGAGTCTTAACACATGGTATGTAAAGAAAGTAGCTAGATCTGCAATAAGCCAATCTTACTAGGTCTAGTCACTAGTAACAACCCCTTCTTACATCGTTTAGATATCTATTTATACATTCTAATGGAAGCCTAAACATGTTTAAAAACTCATGAGCCGACATCCCATACCTATTACATAAGCCTAAAACCCAAATGCCTAAAAGGGTGAGATCCCATGATCCTCGCTTCGTCTTGTGATCCACTTCTGACCAGCACAACAGAAGTCGCAGAAGTGGTCAAACACGACCAAGGATATCCAAAACTTGATTTAAGGTCCATGGGCCCCAAACACTCACACCATGACTCATCCGAGTCACTCACACTCTTCAGATAACTCTTGCCTCAAAAGACTCATGAAGCTTAGCTCCCGAGCTTCACTTGACTTGCTGCTTTCCAAGGCCTCTTGTTCGGTGAACTCCTGAATAATTTCCTCAGTCACATGTCCTTCGAAGCATTGTTTGATTGCAGTGACTAATTTTTATAGTTCTATTCCTCGTCCTTCAATCTCCTAAAAGCGGTTTGGAAAATTCATCACAGATGGAGCTTAGAGAGTCACTTCCATGACTTTGCTCACCGTATGGCATGGACACATTCTTTGAGTAATTGTGTTGTTCTTAGGACCTTTTCATTCTCGACCGTTGAAAAGAGCCTGCTTCGCACTTTTGTTGTTTGCTACTTTTCCTCCTAGATATGTGACTCAGTGTCTTCCCAGTTGGTCCTCTGATAAGGGTGCTCTGAATTCACAATAGGTGCCGATTGCTCAGTTGTTTACATTCCAGTGATACCTTGATTACATGCGGTAGTAAGCGCAATGGGTTCTTCTCTGATCCCACGCGTCACGTAGAGTGCTTGAAATTGTTGTTTGCCAGCTCTAGTTACGCTACTCTGTTGAAGTTGATTGGATGGGCGGTAAGCAGCTACTTGAATCTCTTGGGTCTTCTTCTATCTATTTCTAATCTATCCGCAGGAGGAAGTGCCATGTTGACTGCTTGCTAACTGACTGCTCCAACGTCTGATTGTTCATATCCTTTTTTGTATTTGCACTCTGTCCTCTGGAACTACCGCGGAGTGTCTTTTTCCTCACAATTACAACTTGGTGTTTCTCTATGACTTCCTCTTGTATTTGCTTGAACCTCTGTAACCTGACTATTTTCTTCTTATAGAGACAATGGCCGGAAACGGTCGTGTCTACTATTACATGGAGTTGGGCAAAGCTCATCTCCGATACATCTCTTCAAATGTAGCAGTGGACGCCGTGAATGGAGTGAAGGGCTTATTTGTACCCCTCATCTCAACTCTACTTCAATCTTTCTACGCAGTTTCTGTTTTGCTTCATTAAGCTTTGAAATATCTTAGAGATTATGTGGGGGCGGCAGTGATTGATTGATATCATCCATACGTGGTAGTCTGCATTGTGGTTCAAACTTTGGACTTCTTTATAATGTGGGTTTAGAGTGGGAAACCTTTCTTTTCGATGGATGCCAGGCCTCATTCTGTCGGGATCCTAAATGGTACTTCCCCTTGCTTATGCTTGTCTTCTTCCCATTGTTCTATTCTTTATCTACTTCTTTATCCACCTCCTCCTCTACAGTGACTCTGAGGTAGTCTCATCTGATGCGTTGTTCAGATATTGTACCTTTTCTTTCTTCTTCAATGCTACTTCTAGGTGCATCATTTTCGGCTGGTAACCGGACTTCTGATTAGATTGAGTGGGGCGGTTTCATCTCACCAATACGACAAGGATAAGGTCTGACATTCCTTGAGTGCTTCTTCATATCATCTTTGTAAGCTTGTAGTATACAGTTGAGTTCTTCTTCTCGTCTCCACGTAGTGATTCCGATAAAATACCTATCCGGCAGGAACCGTAACAAGCTGGAACACGTGAGCGGTTGTTGGTGTCATCACAGGGAAGGATCAATATCCCTCTTCAACTCTGAGATATTGGTGACGGAATAGCTGCCGTTCATTCTGCGTGTTTCCCCATATGCATTTCGAATACCGTGATGAATTTCACAATTAATTCGGTTCAATGAGCTCAATGTAGGGAAGGAATTAGGCTCAGAAGCGTCTCCAAGAAATAGAAGGCAATGAGGATCGAGTTAGAGCTAAAATGGAACTCATAATACGATCCTAAGCTTTGACAGATCTTGTTTCTAAGCTTCGTTAACTGGAGTAAAACTCACCCAAGTTCATTTTATAGCCCTTCCGCTTGTTTTTGGCAAGGAGTCAGCGACAAACCACAGGCACCACATACAGGTCTTCTTCCCGAACTATCTTTACCGACTGATAGCTGAAGAGTAGGGTTGTCGTGCGTGGATGGAGGATGTTTGAATCCAATCTACTGAAGTAAATTAGAGTGCAAATGATTGTCAGTAGGTGTTTGTAAGACTTAGAGGGACGTCCAAAGTATATGGATTTAGAGATGGTTTTAATCTTTAATGGAGATAAACCAAAACTTATTCTAAGAGGTGGGCCATAGAGAGATGCCCAGCTATTCAGAAGTTATCTTCATAGATCTCGTGTAATGATAATCAGCACTTGTTTTCTAAAGAGTAAAAACACTAAGCATTCAAAGTTTATACCTATCAATCATTGCAAGATATAAAAGCTCTTATTCAAGGGTACATTTCATTGTCTTCTTTCATTCCCATTCATTAACAGCTATCATCCAAATCAAATCAAAATCTTTAAAGCATAAATAGCTCAAAAGCATTCTATCTTAATGCTTAAAGTCAAACTACACATTGAATTCTCATTCAAAAAAATCATTCACAATATGAGTGGGCTTTGAAAACGATGACATGTAAGCTGAGCTGTAAATTCATCCTCGTAGAGATAAAATTCATCTACAGCAAGTAAGATATGATCTAAAACATGTATTTGAAAAGAACACAAAAGGAAAGTGTACTAGTTATTGTGGGCCCTCCAATGTTTCCCTGGTACACTTTAGTTGAATTCAGCTAAGAAAGGACTCCAGTAGCATTCAAATCACCATGGGAATTCCATGAACAAAACATGGAGCTGATCTTCAAGAGTGCAAATTCTCGAGTTTCTTCATTCATATCAAGATTATCTTACTAGTTTAAGCTTAAGATTATTTATACAAGAGTCAAGACCATAAATGCTAAAATGTCTCTAAATATCATAATTAGATCACAATGTTGGAGGGTCGAAGATTCCTCACTGAATCCTCAATATATGGTCAAAATCCCACGAAATCCAAAACTATCCAAGATTTAAAGAATTTGAAACGAGGGCAATTTATCTTTGAGTATTACTGTTTGACCGGCGTTAAACCCGGACATCTAGAGGCTTAGATTTCGAATCGATAGCTTCATTTCTCCATCCTTGTATCAGGAACATGACCCAAATTAGACTATATTTCTCCCAGGTGTCACCTTGAAGTATACAAACCACGGGCTTTTCACGAGTTGGTCAAATCCTGTAATTTTCGATAAATTTTCAATTTTAATGCTAAGATTTAGAAAATTCAATTCTTAAACTAAGGAGATGACAAATATACCTTGCATGGGATTTCATGGAGAAAATCAATGGATAAAATGAAGGAAAAATGGGTAAATAAAAAGGCAAAAGTATGGTTTATAGAGCAAAATGGAAGCACAAAATCCTGGACTCAACGGAGAGTTCCTTGTAGCCTCCACTTCCCCTTCTCCATGTCGTCGTAGGTATCTTTAATTTGTTGTGCCAGGGCATGAATTAAGCCTTCCACAGGTAAAGTCTTGTGGGTCTAGATCCTTGCGTATGTCGGTGATCCTATGGATCCAGCGGATAAACTGATAATGCATCTATCCGATACATATAAGCGCCATGGGCTTGTAATGACGGGGAGTTTACTTATGCGCATGAACCTCTTGATGCCTTCAAAAGTGTGGTATCTTCATTTATTTAGAATAATGGACTGTGTGATGTTCATGGTCCACGGTTAGGGAATTATCTTCAACTTCTTTCCCTTCGTCTTGGTCAAATATTTTTTAGGTGAGAGCATGCCATAGCTCTTGCGGTCTCCCGGATTATAGTTGTTGATATTCAATGTCATAATCCTCTCCACGTGTGGTTTAACTATGTGTATCTCTTTAGAATGCGCAGTAATCAAATTTTCGAAGTCCGTAGCGGGACGCTCTCGACTCACCATGCATTAGAGGGATGTAGTCAAGTAGGATGGATGGGATGAGCTTCACACTCGCCAAGTCATCACAATGCTTAGTTCTTTTCTCGGCTGCAAGATCGTCGGATCCTAAGCGGTCGATGGGGAGGTTTGCACTCCTATCATCGATGAGGCAGACTCTGGAACATCACCTTCTGGAGTCAGCGGGAATTGGATTAGACTTTATTAGATGGAATTTTCTCTGTAGCTAATGTCGACTGGCTGCCTTTCTAGAGATCAAGTATCTCAGTTCGGTGGTCAAGCACTCAATGCAATAGAGTAGGTGGCGAAGTCTCAATAAACAACGTGTGATAGTAGTCAGCTCGTGAACCGAGATAATCACTATTTGCAAGAAGTGTTTCATGATTACAGCGTTCAGCGGGATATAAATAGACAACACCATAACGAGTTCTTCCAGTGGTTGAAAAGACTTAATCAATGTAATTTCATCCATTATGGCATGGTCCCCTTGATCTAATTGTGATATTTTGGGCCATAATTGTTTTTCTAATTGTTCGGGAGCATCAACCTAACAGTCATAATGCCTCCAAAAGTTATCTTTGCTCGCCATGAAATGCCAATCTCATTATATTGATATTCCGATGAAGCTTAAGTTTTGAAAACCTTCCTTCTATGAAGAGTCTTCTCACAGAACTGCTTGCAATTTTCTTATTTTGCTTTCTTCTTACAAGTTTTCTAGCCTTCTTTCAAATAAATACGGGTTATTGGTTTCCTCTTTCTGTTTTATTCTTTTCTTCTCTTGGCATAGTAGCTTCACATTGTTGATGATCTTTCCTTAGGTTTCAAGGGAAACTCTTCTTCTATAATAAGGTGGGATTCCTCTACTCTCATGTATGGACATGTTTTTCAAGTCTGTATGTGTGATTTCAACTTCAAGATCCAAGTTTTGGATCCTTAGCAACTTCGACTTGTTCTCATGTTCTTATATTAAGTGTATTATTTCTAGTCATGAAATCCTTTAATTCTTGTTTTATGTTCTAGAGCTTCCTCTTCTTACATTTTTCTTGGATCTGATATTTTTCAAGTCGAGGTTTTCTATGACATAGCAAATGAAGTTGTTCTCAATAAATTTAGTGACCTCAAATTCTTCCTACATCAAGTTCCATGAGAACTCATAGATTTACAGGTAAAGTATTCCACATAGGGTTATTAGCTTTCCTCTAAATAATCCTTCTCCTCCCAATGAAGGAAAGAATCATAGCAAGCTCCCAAATTTCTCAAGTTCTTTTCTGTCCTGGGATATTCCTTATGTTTCCTCGTGAACTTATAGTCTGTAATGAGGATCTCTATTCATTGTTTCTTTCATCTGTAGCAATTATTTCTCTAATTCTTTCTAGGATTCTTCCATAGTCTTAATCTCTTGTCCTTTCTCATGGTTTTCTTGTTCCATATTCATTTTTCAACTTTAGCAATCATTCTAGGGCAATCAAAACTTCATGATCCATAACTTTTACGACAAAGACAACTAGATGTTCTACTAGGGCATTCCTTAGCCGGATGTCACAGTGTACCTGCTTGTAACAAAGGGTTAATCCTCTCTTTACAGCTTAAATGTTCCCCGTCCTTTCCTGTACTTGCTAGGATCATAGTAACTAACTTACAAAAAATTATTTTGGGATTGCATCCATTTGTTAGTCCAAACATTGCTTTCTATTCATAGGAATAACATATCTTTTCACTATTTATATCATATCTACTCATTTTCAATCTTCTTTCTTCTAATTGTACCCTAGTTTGGGCTAGGAAAAAATTTTATCAAACATACCTAGATCCATATTTTTGAAACAAAAATGTTCACGTATCTTACCTTTCTTGGTACCAAGATTTTAGATCTTACCTCTTTCCTCCAGATCAGATTTCTTTTCCTTTTCTTATCACGGAGCTTAGCAAATCAAGTAGAATCATTGCACTAAGCGGAACCTGCGGGCTTTCTCTTTTCTCGGTTCCGGCAATCACGGTTTCATTTCCCGGGCAGCGAGCCATTTTGTTGGTACACATAGAGGCGGACACGGGGTTCAGCGGCTTCAACAAGCGCCAACAAAGAGCCTAACTTCTTCGGCCCTTTTCGGCAGCATGCGAAGCAAATGAAGTCTCACGAGGTAGAGGGTGGTTGCCAAGATCAAGTGGTTGTAACCTCAGCTAGGACCACCGGATCTATGATCACAATACTTATAGAGCACTTAGAAGTTAATCATTCATTAGCATTTAACCATTATTCACATACTGCGGGGAGAAACCTAGTTCTAGAAGCGGCATAGTATTCAACCATATCCTAACACCTCTAAGCACTTAGCATATGGAAATATACCAGATATAGAATTCATTCACATTACTGGCACTAAGCTATAATACCAGATTCATCTAAACATATATTATTGCATAGCATAAATCATATGAACATTGTAACCATAAGTACGAAACCATGTACAGGATGTCGTAGTTTCATCCCAGTGTGGGGATACGTCCAATAACTCTTCTTCTTTATTATCTTCCTTCAATCTTATTATATGCACAAAGCATCATCGAAGCGCCCACTCCATGGGGCGAGAAGATCGCGCCTTTCATAAAATCCTCCTTCCCCAGAAAGCTAGGTTACCGGCGCAAAGCCCTCTTACCGCGACCACTTTGCGGGCTTCTTACAGTCCTTACGCTTATGCGCAAGTCTTAACATACAGTATGCACAAAGGCTCTGGATCTGCACTAAGCCAATCTTACTAAGTCTAGTCCGCTATTGTGCAGCCTCTTCTTACATTGCCTAAGATATCTATTTATACGTACAATGAGCCTAAACATGGGTAAAAGCCGTGGAATTGACATCATACCGATTACATAAACCATAATCCCAAAATTTTCCCTAAAAAGGGGCCGAGATATCTTGATCTCTGCTTCGTCTAGTGCTTCATCTTCTACCGGCTGTTGAAGTCCCAAAATAGTGTGACAAGGATCTCCAAAGCGGTCAAAGGCCAACAGATTTCTCATATAATCTTTCATGTACATGTAGAAAGCACAAATTTGCACATATATTAAATCATTCTTCAAAAACCATTTAAATGGCTTCATCTTTCTACATGGGATATTCATAATACATATAATCAATTGCTCTTCAGGAAATATTCCTTCATCATGATCTAAACATAAGTGAGATCATGCACATACATAACTTATTGTAAATTTACAAATGTTGGATTTTGTGGTTAGTATTAAGAAATTAGTTAAGAATTTGACAATACCCCAAGAATGAATTCGCCGTTGTATGTAAGAAACACAAATCTCCATATTATGCCGTCCTTGGACAGAAGGCAAGGAATGTAATCGAAGAAAAATTAGAAACTTCCCCTTTTCCGATGTGGGATAGAGTCACGATTCTCAAATAATCAAATGCTCCAGTTCAAGAGTGGAATTACGTATCCTTGATATAAAAGCATAAATGCGGGTAGATGTACCATTTTAGATGACGATAAACTTATGGGGAGTTCTATGTATTTCAAAATAATTGATCAAAGCATTGAAAAGTTATATAGACACTAGTTGGGTAACCCTTCTATGAATAGGAAAGGGTTAATTAAAAGGATCAAACAAAATTTGAAAAAGTCAAAAAAAAAACATATTCAACAAAAATAAGCTTGAACATACCATAAAGGCCCAGCATAAAAGCAAACTAAAACTCACTAATGTGGAATGTACAAACATTTAAGAATCATCATAAATAGAGGCGCATCATCTTTCTACGGTATGGATTCATCTTCCTCAATCCCAATCTCCCGCACTCTTTTCTCTAAATTTTGTTCAAGCACACTCTCGGGCACTCTCTTCTCCACATTGCCCTATAACTCATTTCAAATTAGTACATTCGAAAATTAAATTTAAATGAAAATATTAATACATTAAATTGTAGTTTCAAATTTTGAAACATGTAATACTCTGTTATGTGCCAATTTGAATATCATCAACCACACAAGAGGATGGTATTCCCATGGTCGGCTAAGTCAAGGTCTTACCCACCATACCCTAAGATTCAATAAATTATTTATTGTTTAAGACATTTTCCTTTAAATTAATAAATTAAATACAAGCGTTAGCAATTTTCATATATAACTAAATTTTATTTTTCAATGTGCAATGATACATGTGAACTCCCACCCTCTTCAAATATTTCCAGTAGAATTCGACAAGCATTAAGTAGTAGGAGATGGTATGAGGGATATGAACAACACAACTAAGAATTAAATCTAGGGTTCAATGTGTCCACATTAATACAAAAAACATAAATTTCATGTATGTTGATTATTTCAAAGATTGGAGATTGGACAACTAAAGGGCTCATATGTGGATATTAGAAAAAAAAACACATACTTGATTCAACCCATCCAATTTTAAACTTGTGGAATCAAGTATCCTATTTACTGGAGATTCATTTTAACATATGACCAAATTTGCAATTAATAATGATAACAACTCAATTATTTTAAATATGCAATGATATGTATCTAGAACTAAAAGAAAACTATCCTCAAATGCATGAAAAATTGACTAATTGTAACGCATACCAATCCAGATGTTAGGTTCGTCTGACCACAGATTAGCACCTTCCAACCATTACGTAAAAAAATTTCATACTCCTTAATATCTTCTACAGACATGGAATCTATCTCCTCATCTGTTTTGTAAAAAAAATTGGCTCAAGAATTGGCTTCCACTCTCTGACTGTTCAAACCAACATCAACACCATAAAAAAGAATGATTCTAAATTTTCTTTGAGGATTGCATTCCTAGCCTCCTAGCCAACATCTGATATAGTTGGCAACTATGAGTGAAGGAAAATTCGTGTTGAATAAGATACAAAGGTCATGGAGGCGCTACAATCTGCCGCATTTCAATATGCCCTTCAGATCATATATTAGGAAGTCCTTTACCACATTTACATAATAAGTGGATTGGGTGCATGGCCATGAAAACTCTACATAAAGTGTCTAGAAAGTAATGTGGAACCTCATCATTCCACGATAACTTCCCATATGTTGCCAAAAATATATTATAAAAATTTCATGCTATGTTGGGGTGCTTAATATATTGCACCTTCAACATCTTCGCTTTGGCCTCTGAATTTGAACATAGAAATTGCATCTTCTTTTGAAACTCTAATTTTTACTACTTATCATTTATCGGGGCCAGTCACCTTCGACTTTCATCTCCTCATCAAATCGATCAAAAATTATCATTTGTTGGCCCCATCTTTTGATATGCATCATAAGTTTGGAATGAATGCAAAACAATCTCCAAGATTTTCTTACTCTCGAGGGAGATCCAAGCACCTCAAATCATTTCCAACCTACTTTTGTAGATTTTAACCTTGTACAATATTTCTTGCAAATAGATTTTTCGATTAAGGCAAAAAGATACAATGGCAAATCACAAACGATACAAATATTTTCCACACAGAGCTTCAGGACCTGGAAAACCAACGTATTCTATATCCATTCATTGTGATATATTGTTTTGTCTGATTATACATATAGGATCGGTGACATCAAAGAGCCTTGATGACACTGGATTATTCAATTAACCTAATTCCTTAACCAAAATAGAAATGCTCGTCAATAAAACCATGTGCGAGATAGCCGTCCAACAATGGACACAAAATCGAGGTAACCGAAAAATGAGGCATGTTTCTCAAGGCAAAAGAATATAAAACTTATCGAACATTCTTTGTGACTCATGAAAAGAATATAACACATACCCAACATTCTCTCCCATGACTGTTTTATTTGCATACAAGGGGTTATAAGATTACATAGTCAACAATCCAGGGGCAACAATGCCCATGGATCCTCTACACCAAAGAGAACTTCTCAGTGCTCATAGATTTGTTAATGAATCACAACATTATTCAAAGTGTCCACCTTCATCGGCCAACACTTTCTTTTTCTTCAACCATGTCTCCTCACAAAGTGATATTGAATATCAATAGCTGTCTTTGAATGATAAGTCGGGTTAACCGTGAGGAAAAATTACACTCTGAGATTGTCATAATCTATCCTTACATCTTGATGTGCCAACCCAATACCTGAACGTAATATTTGTAACCATATTGTTTCATTACTTGCATGAGTGGTTTCCGTAACATTCATCTTATGTGGTTGAAAGTTCCACTTATAGCTTGTCTTTTCTCATCCAACTTATTTCTCCTCCAAAGCGGGTTAAACACATACCCTTGTAGATCTTCCGTGATCCAAATCCGGATCTTAGAACCCGTCTGCATCACACAAGAAGCTATAATATATCCAACACTTTCTGTCGATATTTCATGATAGCACAATGTAGCTAGAAGTGTGATCTTGAGGAGCATGATGAAAAGCATCACGGAGGCGGGGACCATAGGTGCCTAGGAATCTTTTGGAATCGCAATGCTAGAAGTTATGGCCGAATGTTGAAGCAGCAGCACGAACGATTACCAAAAATATTTTGGCTTAGCTTGAACTTCGATGTGGAAAAAATCTTTGAGGCACGCTTGAACGATCGTGAGCAAAATGGGAGTTTCCACTCCAGCTCTAGAATCTTGTTGGATTAAGATGCTTGATTAGGTTAGGTTTAGAGTAGACAAGTAGTCGAGGGGAACCCTAGGACTATTAGCACTCTATAAATTTGTCCAAGCATTAGATAAGCGGCGGAAGATGAACTGTTTCAACCGGCTTTAGAGCTAAGACACTAGCATGCTCAGCTTCAGAGAGGGCTTTCTCTTGTCACTTGATATTCTTTGGAAATCGGTGGCTAGATTTGGTTTGTTTGGGGTTTTTTTTTTTTTTTAAATTTGCTGGCTAGGAAGGGGGAGGACATTCGGGGCTATGGAGTCAAAATTCACTATGAAAGTGAAGCGAAAACAATGATGGCTAGTGAACTCTCCAGGAGGATAAGGCTAAATGAGGCAATGAATAGAGTTATATTTGAATTTAAGTAGGATGTAGGAAGATAGAGAAAACAAATGACTACATCAGATCATTACTTGAAATGAATTGAATTTGGTAAGAAGACGATCGCATAGTTTAAATTGCTTAAGCCAAAAAGCATCACAAGATGAATTCTTGGCCTTTAAAATATCCAATTTAAGCAGAGAAGGCCGATTCTAAAATGGAAATAAAGAATCACGGGAAATACATGCGATTAAGAGGAAGACAAAACTCCATATCACCACCATTAGAATCTTTTCATAGAGCCTTCAAAATATTTTGCATGTATATTCAATTCATCTTGAAAAATTACAATAGGTTTGAAACAGCCAAAAGGGTTCTCTTGCGCCACCTTAACGATGGTCATTCAAATGTCCGTTATTTATACAGTTGGAATTACAATGGTTGGAAACTAAAAATGTTTGACTACAAAAGAAATGATTATAATAATTTCCAAGTGGCAGTCTGATTATATGAACCGATTTACAATGATTAAACAAAGAAATCTGGTTTCTGAAAACCGAGGGGCCAGGACTTCTTTTGGCCCTTTCCCGACTTCCTTTACGACATTTGTTTTTCCGTGATCTTTTGTTGAACTTGTTGGTTTGGTGACACTTGGAGGTCACTTACTGGTTCCGTGGAAACTGCATTTAGTTTTTCCCAGCCGCACGATTTCCTTCAATTGTGAGTTAGAAGGAATCTCGTAATCCATCATTTCCTTTATCAAAATCTCCAAATCAATGCATGTAGCGTAGGACATAGTCGACATCCCAATCTTCAGCTACATTTAAAGTGATTCAAAGAAATCCTCAAGTTAAGTGGCCAAAATCTCTACTAAACTGGGCCTTTCATGCTCCTCCATAGCTTCCATTTGGAATGATCTATCCTACGAATGAGAGAATTATAATTCTTGATTGTATAATTTACATTTACCATCCCAAAATGGTAGGGCCTTGATAAACAATTGTTCAAATGTATCCTAAACTCACATGTAAATTGTGCTCCATTTGCATAGCTTTGTCTTGAACCGATTTAAGAAAGTTGTTCTTAGCAATGATCCTCATGGATCAGATGATCAACACAGTTCTGTCCTTTAACCCAATAGTCTGAAGATCAACAATGGACACATAATTAAGCAAATCAATAACGTTCTGGGTCCATTCTGAAGGTTTCTTGGCTAATGTTTCATTAACAACAATACACCTACTTCGGGTTGTTGTAGCCACGTTGTCTTTGTCATTTATAAAATTTGGATAAACCTTGAACCTGAGCCCTACGCAACAATGGCATCGGATCACATATTTAGCTCATATAATGATGTTTGCATTTTAATCTTGTTTCCAGCTTGTTTACTCTCTCTTCCAAGTCTTGATTCTCTATTTGGAGTTGAGCCATCTTCTCATATTTTATTTTCATCTCTTGTTTCAACTTTCCTATAACTTTGGGGCTTTTGATTTCCACATTAAACAAACTTGCTTGGGACATGGCTTAGCAGACCAATCCATGATTGTGATCCATCTTTGCATTGGAGGTATAATGGCACAACCATATCTAGTAACTGCACGTGAAGGTATAATAACAACCATATCTAATGTAGCTACCTGCCCCTGTAACCAATTTTCTTTCTCTTTTTCTAGCTGCAACACTTTAGCTTTGTAATTCAATGCTTCTTGTCTGAATGTCTCCTTTTCTCGTTCTAGAGCAGCTAGATTTGTTGTCTGTGGTTTTTCATTGGAGGGAATATCCATCTTCTTCTTTAGACTCTGTATCATATTCTCTTTCTCATCTAAGGAAGCCTTTACCCCTTCAGGGCCTTCAGATTCCAATATTTTCACCTGTGTTTGCCAGGCTTTGCTAGATGCTTTTTCCTATTTCAATTGTCCATCTAATTTGAGTGCTTGTGTTGTCAATATTGAAACTCTTAGACTCAAACTTAGGTAGTCTGAATATAGCATGTCAATGGAATTACTATGAAACTTTACTTTGTTTGGGGCACCGATATTTTCATAATGCATATTGATTTCAGACACTTTATCATCATCTGTTATTTCTATATTAAACATATTTCTTTCTACAACCCTAACTGAGAGTAGGGAAGCCTTATGTTGGGATATCTTCTCCACTTCGGGTAACAAGTCTCTTATTTCACTATTGGTCATACTTCCCTTTACAACATATTGGTTCATTAAGTCTTCTTTGGACTGATAAACTGCCCCAGGTGTCTTGCTATATACATGTTTCTTGCTGCTGAAAACCCTTGAGTTGCTTTCACTTTGTGGCATGCTTCATGTACTAGCCTCTTCGTTCTTGGTTGCACCTTCCAACATCTCCATGCTCGTTTTCTCTTTAGGTTCTTCTCCTTCCAGGTCCACTATCTGCACAGATGGTGTGACTTTCATTTTCTTGAGAATATTTTGTTGAATACTAGCACCTAGCGCCTCTGAACTGCTCCTCTTGTTATAAACACTCACCTTTGGAGCTTTAACAATCAACCTTGGAGAATTTTTTTGTATCTGGATCTGTTGAGGGGAAAACTCTATTTGTTTTGTCTGATCATGTTTCAAAGTGACCTCCATATCTACACAAGTTTCCAGATTAGCCAGTCCATCAAATCCTTCAACATGCTCATGCTCGTAGGGGCCTTGTCTGCTCATCAGTCTTCTCTTTGATATGATCTGATGTGGGTCATATTTCCTCCCTTGTAACTTTGTTAACCCAAATTCACTAAGTTTGGCTTGGACCTAAGGTAAACAGGACTTGTTCTTTACCACAAAGGGTCCTATCATGAAAGGAAATTTTAATTTCGATGCCTTGTGCGTTTTAGAAAATGCTTTGTCTCTGAAATGATCCTTTGTCTCATGAACTCTAAAGCAAAGACTCTGGGAGTTAAAAATATTGGTAAAATATAAGGTCCTTCTTGATAACCATATACCTAAATCACAGTAGATTGTATGAACAACATCCAATCTCCCACACTGCTTTCTGGATTTGGTTGCAAAGAGCTCTTCATTTCTTCCAAAACCCTTGGCAAGTCTATGCCAAAGATGAGACTATAAACCTTTGACATGATATTGTTTATGAAAATAAGCATGGTGATCCTTTTTCATTCGGTTGAGATGAACGCAGCCTCAGGGAATTCGTTCTGATTCAATTCCAGGAACATTCTCAGCAAATGTGTGTAGTACATGTAACTCGACGGAGAATGTGCGGAACTGGTTCATCTTTGAGATGTAATTTCAAATGGGGGTTTTGCGCCACTTTTTAGAATGTTCAACTGCTTTGAAATATTATAGAATAATGACTCGGGGCCCTCCTTTTATATGGGTTTTTCGATATCAGGGATTGGAGAAAACGGTTTGAGTAGACCTCTTTTTGCCCCGATCTGCCTCTGATGGCGCCACTCGTCCAAGAAATGAAACCATGGTATTTTCCCCGGTCCACCTTCGAAAAATTATCCTCTATGCTACTTCAATGCCCGATATGTGTCTCGTTCATCGATCTGGGCCACTCCAAGATCTACGATCCGTCAGGTCTCATCAATGTTTCATATCGGGGGTTGGAGAAAACGGTTTTGGGTAGACCTATTTTTGCCCCGATGTACTTCTAGTGGCACCACGCATTCACGAAATGAAACCATGGTATGTTCCCCAACCCGCTCTCACATAATTAAACCCTGATCTATTTCACCACCCGATATGGGTCTCAGCCGTTGATCTGGGCCACTTCAAGATCTATGATCCGCCAAGCCCCACCTTTCGTGTCTTTGCTATATTTATCCATATGCCGCCATATGTGACCTTATCCTCCAAACTATCATGCTTCCATAATGATGTAGCTCTTTGCTAAATTTTCAAGACTTGGGTCCTATCTGAAAATTGTTGTGGTGATAACAGGACCCTCTGAGATAAATAGAGGTTTGGTATGCCCAAATGAGGTTGTT
>SNQJ01S0140506.1:41227-66258 GCA_010110895.2 Picea sitchensis | reverse complement strand
TATAATAAACCACATGAGCAGTCTTCCTTTAATCACAAATCAAAACAAAAATGTCAATTTCAGCCACGAGTTTTCATGCTTACAGTCATGAAAACAAAAATAAAAAAGAAGATATGTAAAAAGTGACAAGTGACAAGTGTCATTTAGTGACAATGCTCATGACGAGTAATGAAAATTTAGAGACCCTGTGTAGACAGCTTACAAACAATACAAATTATATTATTGCTACCAATAGATGCATGACCAAATTCAGGATTGAAAGTATTAAGAGTTCCTTCACCCTGCTTATGCTTGGCCCTAGTAAGAATGCATACTCAATAATTCAAATCAAATACGACTTCTTGGATACCAACATGATCCGTGGTCTTTTCGTCCATTGACTTATTAAAGAATTGTATTAAATGAGCATAAACTAAAGTACACCATAAAGAAGGAAAATCTCAAAAGGAAAGAGACATAAGCATGAAATATAAACACAAAAACTTGACAACGGAGTTCATCCCTAGTGGACTACATCTTCGGGTCCTGATCTCAAATGGGTAGGCCTTTTTATTAACTCCACAAAAGAATTGGGCAAAATACATAAGTATACCTCATTCTGGAGTTAAACTACAGAAGCTTTACTCAGAGTAGAAAACTAGCATCACCACTGCGTTTGTGGCATCGAATTATCTAAAAATGACTGTCTCCACGCCTCGATCCGAGTCTGGCACTTTCAGGCCCAAGAGACACCCCTGCCTCAGTTTTTGTTCCTGCCTCTGCAAATGAATGACTGGAAAAATCTTGAAAAGCTTGCCCAGTCCGTACGACCACTCCTTGGTCTCTCCTTTGTCCTGTACACTGGCGAAAATCCCCCTTTTATACAAAAAATGGGTGGTTATGCATTGATTAGGTGGTTTGGCATGTCGATTAGTGGATGTTATATTAAGTTGATGGTTAGGCGGAGGTCCCGGGGTTGAATCCCACAGGCCTCCCCTTTTGGCTCCTTGTTACAACTTATTTTGGCGTGCTCTGCTAAATCTAGCGGACGGTTATGTTATTTCTAGCGATGGTTTCTAGAATAGTGGAGATGGAATATGGTCATGTGGATTAACACATAAATAGGGGTTGGGTTGAGGTCCTAGCCCCTTTTCTTTTCCGCCCACATAGAACATCTAAACTTAAATAATATTTGTGTCATGTGATGAACAAGGACTATGTACTGGCATGTTGGCTAGCGCGGAGTTGTAAGGCCTTTGGGCTAGGAGGTTAGGATTTGGACTCATGTCGGCTCCAATATATTTTTAATGAATTGTATTGTAAGAGGCCAATGGGGGGTTGCCTCATGGCAACCTCTCATTGGTTTTCCTCTGCCACGTGTCAACTGGAGACTGGAACACATAATATGCCATGTGTACCTGTAAGAATCTACCACGTATACCTGCAACATTGGACCACACCTCCCTGTAGGAACGTGCCATGTGTCACCCTTGCAGTGGTGACATCTGTCACCTTGACCTTTGACTTTTTGACCAGGTTTGACCTGAACTTTGATCACTTATAATTTTTGATCCATAACTTCGTTTGATGATTCATTTGCACCATTATAAATATTGTGACGTTCTCTTCGCGATCATGTCATTTTAACTGAGTTTTGGGAACTTTGAACTTTTTCCTTTTCATTGTCTGTTGAAGCCATTCTGAGCATTTGGAGTTGTTCTTAGCCTTCTCTTGATCCTTTTTGGATCAATGACACTCTTATGTATTCCAAGTAAGAGGAAGAGCATGAACAACACTTGAGGTTGGTACTACAGGTGATAAGAGAGCATTATGTGTATGATAAGTTAAGCAAGTTTTATTTTTATTAAAGGAAAATCCATTACTTGGGACACATAATTTTGGAGGAAGGAATAACAATAGATTCAAATAATATTGAAGCTATTAGAGGATGGCCAACATCTAAGAGCATAACTAAGGTAAGGTCATTCATGGGTATTGTTGGATACTAAAGGAAATTTATAGAAGGAATATTGAAGATTACTCATCCTAATACCTCTTTACATAAGAAGGGGATTAAATTTGAATGGAATCCAAAGTGTGAAGAAAGTTTCTAGTTGTTAAATAAATTACTTACCAATGCACCAATTCTCAATATTGTTGATCCAAATGAATATTTTTTGGTATGTATAGATGCATGCAAAGAAGGGCTTGGTGGAGTTCTTACTTAGAATGGACATGTAATTTGTTATGACTCTAGAAATCCTAAGGACCATGATAAGATTTATGCCACACATGACTTGGAGCTTGTTGCCATAGTGCATGCATTGAAAATGTGGAGAGATTACTTAATGGGAATAAATTTGAGTTAAGGACATACCATAGTGGTCTGAAAAAATTATTTGAACAAACTTTAAATACTAGGCAAACAAGATGGTTGAAATTTCTAAGTGAGTATGACTTTGACATTAAACATATCAAAGGAAAAGAGAACAAGGTTGTTGATGCACTCAGTAGAAGAGTACATGCAATGCATGTTATAGCCATTAGCATGTACAAACCATATTTAGAGAATATAATTTTAGAAGATGTTATCTTAGATGAGAATTAACTACAAGTAAAGGAAGGATTACAACATGAAATGGTACAACATAAATATAAAGAGTGCAAGCTAGAAGATGGAATTCTTATGCATAAAAATAGTGTATGTTCCTAATTATTATGAATTAAGAAATATGGCATTAAAAAAAATGCATAATGTTCCATATGTTGGAGATCCTAGTTACCAAAAGATAATTATAGTAGTAATAAGCCAATACTTTTGGCTGGGAATGAAAAAGGATGTTGTTGATTACATAGCAAGGTGTATGTAATGCCAAAGAGTAAAGGTTGAGCACATACATCCAATAGGTTTGCTACAACTATTACAAATTCTAGAGTGGAAATTGGAAGTGGTAACCATTGATTTTATCACTAAGATTCCTAAGACAGCAAGGAAACATGACTCAATAATGGTAGTGGTGGATAAATTGACAAAATATGCTCATTTTATTCTAGTTAAATTGAGTCATAAGGTAGATAATATAGCAGAAATTTACATGATAGAGATTGATGGGTTGCATGGAGTCCCTAAGACAATTGTGTTAGACATAGATCCAAAGTTTAATTCAAACTTTTGGAAAGTATTATTCAATGGATTGGTACAAATTTTAAATTTTTTACAACCTATTATCCACAAATAGATGGGAAAAGAGAGAGGGAGAGTTAACCAAGTTATTGAAGACATGTTGAGAATGTATTTGATGGATAAGCCATCCAAGTGGGAGGAAAACTTGCATTTGGTTGAATTTGCTTAAAACAATGGATATCAATTTGTAATGAAAATGAGTCCATTTAAAGCTTTATATGGTAGATGGTGTAACATTCTAGTTAGTTGGGACAATCTTGTAGACATAATAGTTCTTGGACCAAAGTTGATCAAGGAAATATAAGAGAAAATGGTTAAAGTCAAGTAGAATTTAAATGTATCATAGGATAGGAAAAAGAGTTATGTAGATAAAGGAAAAACACCGAGATGATTTAAAATTAGGGAGCATGTATACTTGAAAGTGAAGCCAAAGAAGAGTTATTTGAAGTTGGGAAGCTACACCAAGCTAGAAGTGAGATGTTATGGTCAATTTGAGATATCAGATAGAATAGGAGTAGTTGCATACATGATTGCATTACATAATTCCATGAAAGTGCATAATGTATTTCATGTGTCATTATTGAAAATGTATGTGCATGACCCTAACCATTTCATTCACTGGGCATTGATTTAGGTGGAGCTAAGAGACTTTTAGGCATAGCGATTACATATATTGGATAGGAAGTCTATCATGGTGCTTCATAATAGATTCATGGGGAAGGTAAAGGTCCCGTGGACCTGATACATCCCAGGAGAAGTGGCATGGGAGATAGAAGATGTGATGTTGGAGGAACATTCACATCCGTTTTGAAATTTTGATGTAAAAAGAAAATTTTAATGTAAAATTTATTGTATATATGCATGGTCATGTGTATCGAGGATGGTGAAAAATTTAGGGGGAGGAGAACGTAACACCCCAGTTTTCATCATATATATGTGTATATATGAAAGGCCAAGAGACAAATGATGTGATATGTAAATATTTCCCATTGAAGGTTAATAAAAAAAAATGCATCATTGGCTATGGACGAAGAAATATGAAATACATCAGTGGATATGATTCCATAATAGAGGAAAGAAATAGGGCTTAGAGGGGGATCAAAGGGTGCCAAAGAGAAATAATAATATTTTATTCTAAGCCTAAGTCACTTAATTTATATTATCCTAATCCATATCAACCTTGGAGTTAGTTTGGAAGTGAGATATGTGGGCTTCTTGGGAAGACATGTGTTGTGTTGTTAGAATGAAAATAAAAGCCATGAATTTTGGTCATGCAAAGGGGTTGTTGGTTTTTGTTGGTTGTGGTTCATCCACTCCACAAGGGGAGAAATACTTCTCTCTAAAAGCTAAGTTTCCATGCTATGCCTTCAATGAAATTAAGGGAAATATTGGCATAAAATACATGGAAATTATGGTTGTGTGAATGGGAACTAATGCCAATGAGGAAAAATAATACCGTTAAGAATCACTTGAGTTTTTAGTAGTAAGATTTCCTATCTAGTCTAATATGGAACCCAAGATGGAATTGGGATAGCCTGAGGGATAAGATGGAAGAGAAGGGGATCCCCTTCTTTGGGTTGTGCAAGTTGAAGAGGAAAGCGAGATGGTCATTTTGGATTGTTGTAAGAGTGAATTGAGTGAAAAAAATAGGAATTCAGTTGTGTGTGAGGATTAGAGGCAACCATAGGTAATTGCATCCTTGTGGAATCATAGCCTCAGCTTGAGGGTGGCCCATTGCAGAGATATTAAGGGCAATGGTGAGCCCATGGTTAGGTGGAAAATCCTTTGTCTGTATCCAGTTGGTGTTTTATTCCCATAAAGATAAGTGTTGCGGATTATTTCTTATTATGTTGAATTTAATTATGTTTTTTTTATTCATTTATTGTTGTTATTTTTACATGAATAAGTTTACATCTAAACTATTGAATGATTAATTATATTTTCATAATCCTTCTTGTCATGTTGCATGCATTCATAAATTAATAACATGACAATGGGGAGATTGGTATCATAGCATGAAAATTCAATATGGATGGGAGGAATTTGAAGTACCCCACTACCTCAACAATGTACAGGGGTGATTGGGTATGTTACAAGTGGAATGAACCTATATGAGGGTTTTTCTATAGTCATAACTCCTACAATAAAGTTCAAGATGAAATTGGAATTAAAAAAGGAAGAATGGGAAATAAAAAGTGGTAAACAATAGTAGATTATGGGGGTCCTTAGAGTGGGGAAGGCAGGAAGAAAGGGTAAGTAATTTTAATCCTCTCAATTAATATATAAGGTTTGGGCTCCCATAAAATAGGGCTATATTGGAAGTGTATTTTTAAGTTTCACAAGCCATATATTATCTTTATTTAGGAAATGCTAGATATTGAACATTTCAAATGTATTATTGCTTCATTTTAAAAAAAGTTGGAAAATTTTTAGGAGTAGATTCAATGGTAGAATAGTGTATATTATATATATATGGAACCCGTTTCTCAAGTTGATTAATCATTCTTTGATCCCTATAGGCTTCTAAACGATTTTGAACTATTTGGAATGTCAATGATCAACATTTATGGCCCCTACAATGACATAAAAGAATTTTGGGGTATGTTTTTTACCATGGATTATCTTAAAGAGTAATATATAATTATGGGAGGGGATTTCAATTTTTTAACTATTAGAGTTGAAATATGGGGAGAGGATGAAAGAATGGACCCTCCAATAAAGTATTTTCTTCATGTTATTAAATAAGCAGGGTTGTGTGATATGGAGCCCATTAGTTGTGTGCCTACTTAGAGGAATCAAAGGTCATGTAGAGAAGGGATATCAAAGAGATTGGACTAATTTTTCATGTCAAAATAGTTATTGGAGTACTTACATAGAATTAAAATCTATGTTGATTTTTCTTGAGGTGGAGAAGGATGAATATAATCCATTTGGGCCTTTCAAATTTCAGTTTTGATGGAAGACAAGGAATTCGTAAAAATTGTAAAGGAGAATTGGAGACAATTTTCAATTTCTTCACATCAGTCAACCTTATAAATTTATAGAGAATACAAGAAGAGTGAAAAGATCTACCTTGGTATGGGATAAATAAAAATATTAGTATTCTAAGGAAAAATGGTGGAGGTGGAAGGTATTATCTTTCAAATGTATGGACTAAATGATAGAGGGGTTTTATGTATTGAATAAAAGACTTAATTCAATATTTACAAAGACACAAAAGGGAGTTGTTGGAGTGGGATGATTCTAATTAGAGTATGAAAATAAGATCCTTGTGGTTGGCAAAAGGTGATGAAAACACATAGTTATTCCAATGTTATGCTAAGAAAAGGAAAAATACCAATACCATATGGGACATGTAGATGTAAGAAGGGAGGACAATCAAAAGATTTAAAGAGATAACAGATCTAAGGGTTACCCATTTCAAATGGTTATACAAGGAGCCATATAGAGAAAATATGCCAGAGATAATAAATCTACCTTCTTATTTCCCTAGGTTTATGGATGAAGAAGCAATTGAGAATATAATGTTTGAAATTTCCAAGGTCGAGTTAAAATTAATGGTCAAGTTTTTTCAAAAGCATAAAACCTAGGTTTGGATGGATGGTCCATCGATTTTTATCTAGTACTTATGATTTTATGGAAGATCTAGTAAAAGTGATTGAATAAACAAGATTGTTAGAATAGGTACTTTGAACCATCCTTATATATTCATAGCTATAATTCCCCCCAAAGAAGACGATCCCAAATATTTTGAGGAATTCATGCCCATCTCTCGATGCAATTCCTTCTATAAAATCATATATATGGTAATTATGAAAATATTGAAAGGATTTTTCTCTAACATTCAGAAGGGAAATTTGGTTTTTAAAGGAATAGACATATTCATGGTGCAATAGGGGTAGCACAAGAATCCTTGCATTTAGTTAAGACTAAGAAGACTCAAGCTATGGTGATTAAGGTGGATCTTTCCAAAGTCTATGATAGTGTAATTTGGTTGTATATAAGGTTAATTTCCATTCACATAGGATGTAGTGTCTCATTTACTAACTAGATAATACTATGTTTCAATTTGATATCCTTCTTAGTGTTGATCAATGAGTCAACCTATAATTTATTCCAAACCTACTAGAAGTTTTCCCCTTGTCTGCATTAATGTTCCTTATACTAATAGAGGGGTTGATTCATACGTTTAAATAAATTATAGGAATGGATCAATTAAAGACATCAATATTGGGAGGATATTTTCTTTGTCACATATGTTGTTTGTTACGTTTTATTTTTATTTGGGAATGGTGCCCTAATAGAAGCTCTAAAATTTAAGGATATTATGGAATTATATGGTAAAACCAACAGGATGGAAATCAATGTTCATAAATCTATTATTTATTTGAATAAAGTGTTATCACATGAAGTTTTCATGGGTCAATTTTCTCCTTAGGTTTTAAATTTTACCCATTAGTCTTTTTAAGTTTGTTTTAATTTTCTCTTAATGATTTTCTTAGGTTAGTTTAAACAAATAAGGTTTGGGACTTGGTTCACATTTTTGACCCACACCTATGGTTTATACCCTAGGTTCATTTTGTGGTTTATATCCTTGACTCATCACTTGACTTGACAGCTAGAGTTATCAACCCCATGACTCTACAAACCTGACAAGTCACTCCATCCATTTATATGTTTGATCCTCTCCACTCTATCCCTTTGCCCGTCAGGGAGTCAAATCAAACCTTGTCAATTACATTGCCAACTCACTAGGAATTTTCGTAGCGCATCTTTGTACAGTCTCCCTCTTTACCATCATTCGCCATTATGGAGTTGATGTCATGTATTTTATTGTTTTCAACACCCTTGTCTTCAAAAGGAATATCGTGATTTGGTCATTTTTGAAATTCTAATTGTTTACCAAATTTGAAATCCTACTCGTAGCTCGGCACYGCTAAAAATACTAGTCCAGACAGAGCTGTGGATTATGCTACATAATTAATTCTCTGAGGTGAATTGGAGAYTGAGGTGGTTGCAAACAACTCCAGGATTTTTGCAGATCAACTAGTATCAAGCTACGACATCTAGTTACTTTGTGAGCCATCCAAGCTTTGTTGAAKATCATTAAGGTGTTTTTGTCTTATCTTTGGGTAGCACTTGGTGCTGCAAACTACAGTTTCTCCCACCTACTAGCCTTTTTACCTCTGYTGCCACAGAATCCATAGCCATTTGCATACTGACATTTTCCCCCACTAGAATCGAGTCAATTTTMTTTAGATATTTGAATTCCCATTTATCATCTTGGCTCATGTTGTCCACACTGCGCTACAGAAACTACTACCAAAAATGCGCTACGAATCCCTTGTTCCAGTGTTTTCAATTTCTGTGTAAAACCAGTGTCATCTTATAGGCTCACAATTCCAACATTATCTCTCTTCATCCACTGTGTTATCCTATATTTTCATCTCAAATTCCATTTGCTGTGAATGTTTAGGAGCCTTTGCCTTAGAATGAACATGACCCTGTATGGTGGCTTGATGTCAGTCTAAAACTTGAACAAGCACAGTCTCCCTGCATATCATTTTTCAGAGGATCTTTTTCCCTCAATTTTAGTCATCAAACCAGTCTCTTATTAGTCTAGAGATGAATTGGAGGAAAGCCCTGAAAGATCAGATAAGGATCACCTTTAAAAACTTAAAAGACTTTTGTATCTGTTTGGATTCCTTACCATCTCATACCATTATAGTTTTTGACCTCCTACTTCTATCCATGGATACACCTTAACAAAAGAAATCTCACAAGGGTGGGAGTGTGGTCAAGACTGAGCCTTGTGGCATGCACCTGTTTGATGTTGAGCCTATGATCATGGAGGTTTTTCAAAGGGTTGGTTGCCTATCTTTTTTTCAAAACATGCAGAGGGGACACCCTGAAGTAGCAAGGAAGTTTGCTTTAAAATTTGATGGCACCAAGACCAAGGTAGGAACCCTTGAGTTAGAGGTATCTGAGGCCACTATTGTATCATCCACTAAGATACCCAACACTGGTGAGAGGTTCTTCAAATATATGACTCTCAATGTATCCTTTTCTAAGGATTTCCTCAAGCCATATTATCAAAAAGAAAATTTGTCCAAGGGAGTGCCTAGGAGCCACTTGGTTGAGGGCTTTGAAAAAATGTTAAAAGTTATTCAGAGATATTTTACATGTGAGGTTAGATTCAACATGATATATCAGTATCACATTAGTCTCTTGCTAAAATTTACAGGAAAAGATTTGATGAATATCTCTTGCTACACTAGTGTTTTCCACTATGGGTTGATCAGGATGCTTGTGATGGAAGAATTGAAGAAAAGGAACCTTACTTGGGAACATTTCATTGTCTCTGCAAATCTACAGCTAGATATGGCCTCCACCCCTCAATCCATTGTGCAAAGCCCTTTGCTAGCTAGTAGTGTTGCTCAAGAAGAAACAAGCAAGAAGAGAAAGAGAAAACCTATTTCCCAATACAAATAAACTCCTAAGGAAGTTGAAGAAGAAGAGAGGGAGGTCCATTACTCCCCACAAAGAGAATTTTGACCTCAGCCTACACCTGAACTAGAGGAAGTTCCTTCATCATCCAAAAACACAGCCAAAAATGGGAGAAAAATGCATTTTCTTTCACCTATTGCAGAAGCTTAGACCAGAGTTAGGAGGCCTTTCACAAGATCATCACCCCACAAGGAAGCTGTTGAAACAGAATTCATACCCAAGGCTTCAATCCCAAAGAATGTTAAAGGTAAAATTGGCATTGTTGGGAAGCCTATTGAGGTCATTACCAAAGATTCTATTCAGAAGAAAGACAAAGGTAAGGGTGAAGTCACTGAGAAGACTATTGAATTCATAAACATCAGCACTCCCTCTGATAATCCCACATTCAAGAGATTGATCAAACAAATCAAGGATGCAAGGAAGGAAGTTTCTTGTTTGAAGGGAGAAAGATTGACTAAGAGGAGAAAGATGAAGGAGCTCATGGATATGTATAACGAAACCCTTGACCTGGCTAGGTTTACAGCAAGAAGATTCTTGCCTCTCCATAGGAAAATTAACACGTTGTACAGGAAAAACAGAAGCATATAGTCCCAAAACAGAAAGCTCAACGAAGAATTCCAGTCCTTCAATGATGATAAAGCCCAGAGGAAATTAAATGTTCTAGAACAAGTTGCCATAGAGAGAAATGCCCCTACAGTAGAGAGGATTTCCCCTGTAAAAGAAAGAGATGTTGTTGTGACAGAGGGAAGTTCTCCTGCAACAAGGAGGATTGTGAGATTGAGAAAGTAAATGGAGAGTATGACAGATCCATTTTTTAAGGTGATTAGTTTTTGCAAGTTGGAAGCATTCATGGAATTATTGTATTTTCACCTACTGGAGACATCTACAAGCTCATAATCCATCTACTAAGAATTTTTGTGTTTTTGAGTATTTGTTTCATAACACAGAAAAAAAACACAKATTTTTCATAGCGCCTAGCGCTAGGAATCATCCACATAGACTATTATGTAGTTGTGCTACCGAAGGCGCTACAGAATCACCTAGCCAGACACAAAGTGSCAGGGCGCTATGGAATCTACAAAGCAGTTTTACAAATGGGTGCTACGGAATCTGTAGAGTAGTTTTATAGGAGGGATCTATGGAATATAATATCGAATGCGCTACAGAATTAGCTGCAGAACATTTTTACAGAGGAGTTTGCTATGGAATCTTCTACCAGTTGCGCTACAAAAAGATGTTGTGAACTGGCCTTTATAGTCAACAGTTTTGAGTTCATTGATTCTTCTTGGCTTTGATGACTTTGAGGGAACCAATTATCAACATGTGGTTGATAGATCTCAGCACAAACTCTTGAAAGAAGCATGGCACTGGATGAGATGCGCCCAAGCAACAAAAATCATGTCATTTGTAGTTTGTTAGAGTTGTTTCCAACAGGATCCTTAATTTTAGAAGTCTGTTAGATCCACTTGTATAGATGTTAGAATAATATATTTTTTTGGAGAATCCTAGGATAGAAAGTCCATCTCGCACCTCTAGATTTTGTCTATTCTTTTGGTTATAAATACATCATATGAGTGATATCTTGGGTTCGAATGGTTGAGGAGAGCTCCATATTTTGTAATATTTTGACTAAACAGAGTTGTTCTCTGGTTATGTATGAGACCTAAGATATTTTGATTAATAGAAGTCAGCCTCTTTTCATCATCTTGTTTCTTTCTACTATGAAATTCTCATTATTGGATGATCCTTATGAGATGTTGTGGTTGTGTTATAATGGATGTTTGATTATAATGTTGTTGTGAATGTTTTTCGGTGTTTTAACTTTAGTTCAAGAAGTTCTTGTGACTGAGTTTTCTTCACCTAACTGCTAGAAGGCCTGATTCGTATAGTAGACCTATCCACTTTCCTCACTAAGTCTTCCATCTACTCACTTGTATCTTTAAACCACTGACTGAAGTTAATCAAAACCTCATTTGCTTATGCATACTAGCCCAGATTTTTTGTGTTAAAATGTTCTTATGTTGAGTTTTGTCCATTTGACCTTCTATCATTTATCTGCATTTACAAACCTTTTCTGATGGGTGTTGGGATTATCCTCTTGCAATATGAGGGTGACTCTCAGTGCTAACATTCTTGGCATTGTTGTCAGGGAATGAATTGAAAACATTTTCATGGGATTGAATGACAAAGCAATATTGATTCTGAAGCTGCATTAGAAATCAGTACATTAAATATTGCAGCTTGCACCTGGCAACTCCATTGTTTCAGTTGTGGATCCCAAAGGCAGACACGTGATGTCTACTACACATCTACCTCTGGCAACACCTGAAGCTGACCGGGAGAATATTATCAATAAAGGAAAAGATTCTAAAAAATGATTTTCATTTGATGTACCAGGTACTTCTAGTCATTTGCATGATTCTACTTTTAATACTCCAGTAGCTATATCCAATTCTCCTCTTCTACCCTCTTCTGAAGTTTCTATAAATTTGGATTTTGAAAATTTTCTTGTTGAATACTATTCTTTTAGTCCCAAATTGAAAGAAGAAATTTTTGAAACCCTTGCCTCTCCTGATGTTGTAAGATGGTTTAGACTTGAGAGCTTAGAATATTTTCCTACCTTGGGTTTTCCTACTCCTCCTCCTATCAAAATTGTTGTGACTAAAGAGGAGGAAACCTCTTTTCCCTTGGAACCTATACCATCTTCCTCCAAGACTCAACCTCTTCCTCTGAAAACTAAAACCTCTCCATCCAAGCTCCCTCTTTCTCCTAAAATCAAAGTTGCAGTTGTACCTGTCAAAACTCCATCTCCCCCTTGTTCTCCTACAGTTCACAACCCAATGGAAGGAGCTAATATTCCTAGAAATAGGATGGATTCCATAGTGGTTTCTAGGTATGACACTCTTATTTAACCTCAGCCTATGAATGTTCTCCCAGTTGGAGACTACCTTAAGTACATGCCTAAATTCACAAGGGAGGAAGACATAACTACAGAAGAACACCTTGCAGCCTTTTATAGTTATGCAGACAATCTTAACATTGAGAATGAGGATGTATGGATGAGGGTATTTGTAAAGAGCCTTGATGGTGAGGCTAGAAAATGGTTAGGGGTTTGACTCCTGGATATATTGTTGGGATTGAAGCTTTGGATGATGCTTTCTTGAGACATTGGGGGGATAAAAAGGATTTACTTTATTATACTACAGAATTTGGGTCACTTAAGAGGAAAGAGGGGGAATTTGTTTCAGACTTCTCAAAAACATTTAATAAAATGTACAACAAGATTCCCACTAAAATAAATCCTGCAAAAACCTCTGCCAAGATTACCTATGCCAATGCTTTTGACCTTGATTTTTGCCTCATGTTGAGAGAAATAATATGTACCTCTCTAGATCATATGAAAGATGCAGCTTTGGAAGTAAAATCTAACATATTGGCAGCTGACAAACTTAGGGGAAAATTTGATAGAGATAGAAGGAAAGGTAGGGCTGAAGCTTCAAACTCATAATCCCCTGTTGTCCACCCTCAAGTTGATGAAATTACAAAATTGGTAAAACCACTCTATGTTGAAATGGAGAAGTTGAAACTTGAAAGAAAAAAAAACTACAAGAACACACAGAATGTTGATAATAGAGGAAATTTTAGAAGACCAAATAATGCCCCTCGTGTACTCCAAAGAGACCTTCTTGTTGATGAAGAAGGAGAGGATGAAGAAACCGATCCATTGTCTTGGTGACACCTCTTCATCCCCTCATTTAACCCAATATGTGTATGAGGAGTCTCTCATGGATATCTAATTGAATGAATTGATTAAAGGGGAAAAAACTAATGACAATCCAAATAAATACAACTTAAGGTCAAAAAAGAAAGAGGGAAATCCCGACACTTCTGATCATCCCACTAAAATAGAAAATTATGTTAAGGTTGTGGCATCTAGCAGCAAAGAAAATGATACACAAAACCATCAAGCATTGGTCAAGATCCCTACCCTAGAAATTAAGGAGATTCGGAAATCTCCATCCTCCTTTAGCTTTGAAAGTGAAATTCAAAAAATTGAAATCCATGTACCTTTTTTGGAGATGATTATGAATGAGGAATTCAAAAGGAATATTTCCAAAATGTTGCAGCCTAAGCCTTCATCTAATTCCATATATTCAGTCAACCTTCAATATGAAAAACTAACAGTCATCCTGGGACCTTTGGTTGAGGATAGAGATGGCTCTTCCCCTCCTTTCTACACATCATTAAACATTCATGATAAAGTGTTGCACAACTACTTGATGGACTCATGGGAATCTCATAACCTCATGCCTAAAACTGTCATGGATGAGCTTGGGCTGGAAATTACAAAAACTTATCATGACCTATACTCATTTGATTCTAGGAAAGTGAAGTGTCTTGGTGTTACCAAAGACCTATTTGTTACCATGTTCCAATTGCCCATGAAAAGTGTGGTCATGGATATTGTGGTGGTTGATGTCCCCCCCTAAATTTGGGATGCTCTTGTCAAGATATTGGATTAAAATACTAGGGGGGAATTTGCAAATGGACCTTTCATATGCCACCATTCCTATAATTGGGGGAGAGCATAGAAGGCTTTATAGGGAGGCACAACTACCCTACATCATCAATGATGAAGAAAATCCTACCAACCACCCTATTTTTGCAGTTGATACTGATTTAGGATCCATTATATTACAACTCATTGATGCTCCTTAATCATTTATTGAAATCAGAAAACAACCCATTACCTCTTATGAAAGTCCTCCTAATACTTATGGTTGGAAGATGTTTTTTGATGGGGCCTCTTCTAAGGAAAGTGTTGGTGTTGGGGTAGTATTTATTTCTCCTACCCAAGAGATCATATATTTGTCTTACAAACTTGAATTTGAAACTACAAACAATGTGGCAGAATATGAGGCTCTTGTTTTGGGTTTGAGGGCTACTAAAGACATGAAGATTGAAGAGTTAGCAATGTTTGGAGATGATGAATTAATTGTTCATCAAGTCAAAAATCCGTATCAAGATAAACACCCCAGGTTAAGAACTTACAGAAATTAAGCTTGGGATCTTGTGGATAATTTCTTCTTGGCTTTTAGTATCTCTTTTGTTCCAAGAGAGGAAAATACTATGGAAGATTCCTTGGTTGTTTCAACAAGTAATTTCAGATTTCCTTTTCCCCCTAAGCTCAAATATGATGTGGAGGTGAAGTATAGACCCTCTATACCTGACAATGTCAAACATTGGAAGGTATTTGAGGATGGTCTTGAGATCAAAATATTTCTTGAAACTGTGGATGATTTTTCTTCCTTACATATTGATCAAGATCATGATTATGAAAAAATCGCTCATTATGATATTTTTCTGAATAAAATTGCAAACCATCATATTGTTCAGTTGCCCAGTAACCATATTCCAAAAGGACTAGTCCCCTTGGAAATGTTGTTTGATAGAAATTATGGTGTTGTGAAGGTTAAAGGTTCAACTGAAAATGCTGATGTGATTGAATGAAATTTAGGTACAGAGGAGGATCCAAAGTATGTTAAATTGTCTAGTAGATTTTCAAATGAACAGAGGGATGAGAATGTTAAGATTTTAAAGGAGTTTGTTGATGTGTTTTCCTGGAAATATGAAGATTTACAAACATATGAGACAAACATCATTGAACATAAGATCCCTTTGAAAGAAGAGACCAAGCCTTTTAAGTAGAAACTTAGACCGATAGATCCCATGTTGTTGCCTATTATGGAAAAAGAAGTGAAGAAGTTGTTGGATGCCAAGATCATCATTCCTTTAAGATACTTTGAGTGGGTGGATAACTTGGTCCCTGTGAGGAAGAAGAATGGGGAAATTATACTATGTGTTGATTTCAGGAATTTGAATAGAATCTCCAAGAAAGATAATTACCCCTTTCCAAATATGGAGCACATTTTGTAGAGAGTGACTGGATCATCTAGGATGTCTATGATTGATGGCTTCTCATGCTACAATAAAATCTTTGTCTTTCCTGAAGATAGAGAGAAGACAACCTTCACTACTCCTTGGGGCACATTCATGTATGCTAAAATGCCCTTTCGATTGATGAATGCAGGAGAAACCTTTGATCGAGAAATGGATATTGCATTTATTAGGGAGAAGGACAATTTTTTGGTCATCTACCTAGATGACATTACAATGTTCTCTAAATCTGATAAAGAACATTATCATCATTTGAAAAGGGTATTCCTGAAGTGCAGAAAATTTGGTCTCTCTCTCAATCCTAAGAAGTATTGCAGAAAATTTGGTCTCTCTCTCAATCCTGAGAAGTCATTGTTTGCTATGAAAAAGGGAAAATTATTGGGGCACATAGAAATAGGAAGGGGTAAGAATTTATCCAAGTAGAGTATAGGCCATCAAGACTTTGTCTCTCTCTAGATCCAAGAAATAAGTTTATTCTTTCTTGGGGAAAATCAATTTTCTAAGAAGGTTCCTCTCTAACTTTGTTGAATTGGTTAAGTACATTACATCCATGCTTAGGAAAGGAAATGAGGTGAAATGGACTATTAAGGCTTGAGATTATTTTGAACAGATCAAAAAGGCCTTGATTGAAGCACCTTTTCTCATCAACCCTGATTATTTCAAGGAATTTTTGATATTTTCCTTTGCCTCATTTGACACATTGGATGTTGTCTTGCTGCAAAAAAATACAGAGGGGTTAGAGCAGCCTATTTCCTTTTTTAGCAGAGCATTGAGGGATGCAGAAATGAGATATGATGTCATGGAAAAGAAGGCTTATTCTTTGGTCAAATCTCTCAAGGCTTTCAGAGTATACATTTTGCATTCCAAGATTGTTTCCTATGTTCCCTCAGCCTCAGTGAAAGAGATACTTATCCAGCCTGACATAGATGGGAAGAGGAGCAAATGGATTGTCAAAATTATAGAATTTGACCTTGAAATGAAGCCCACTAAACTAGTGAAAGGCCAAGGTTTAGCTATGTTGTTAGATGAATCGAATTGCAAAGCTTTAGGTGTTAATTTCATGAACATAAAATCAGAAAATTAGCAAGTTGATTTTGTTGACAAAAGATCACATAGTAGACCCAACTTAGCAGAATGCATTTGGTATAAGGACATCATATATTTTTTGTAGAAGTTGCACCCTCCTGATGGTTTGGAGAAGAACAAGGTAAGAAATTTGAAGCTTAAAGCAATCAGATATTGTCTCATTGATCATATATTGTATTGGAAAGATCCTCTAGGGGTTCTTTTGAGATGTTTAGATCCACAAGAGGCCCAAAAGGAGATGATTGATTTTCATGACAACTTATGTGGGGGCCATCACTTTTGGAGAACCACAACCTATAACATCCTCAGAGCAAGGTATTTCCAGCCTAGCCTTTTTATTGATGTTTGTGCAAAGATTAGAGATTGTGTCAAGTGCCAAAAGTTTTATGGAAAGCAACAACTCAAATCTTTTCCTTTGAAGCTTGTGGTAGTTTCTGGACCTTTTCAATAGTGGGGTCTCGTTGGCAGCCATATTAATCTCTATCTTTTTTTTTACAAGCTACCTACACAAGGTTTTCGAACCCTCATTAATCGTCGCAACTTTTTAAACGACACCATTATTCTTCGCTTTTTGCATACCTACTTTTGGTTTTCATTTTCACGACTGCAAGCGTGAAAACCCACTTTTGGAATTCATATTGATTACATCAAAGGATTAATGATCATTTGGTTTATCATGAACCTACTTGTCTATATGGTTATAACTCGTTGACCTCAAACACACCACTGGTCACATATTTACCAAAACATCAAACATTTATGCTTTTGATTATTGTTAATATGGTGTTGATTTACAAAATGTTCGACACAATGGTTTGATTGAACACATTGATTTTTGGGTCAAATCGTGGTTATGTGATAATTCATTTGACATGTTGCTTAAAATTCTTTTGGATATGCACTGTTATGATTTGAATGTACCATTACACCAAGGCGTCATTCCAAGTACATCCCGACATTATATTCTTGCATGGTCCCAATTTACTCCACTATCCTCGCACTCATAGCATTAACGCTCTGCCCCTGCATTTCGGGTTGCCTTTGCATTGTGTTGGGGAAGCTTCAGGAAAATGGTTTTGTGTCTACCCTGTCAAACCCTCTCGCCGAATACCCTGTTGATTTTGTGCTATTAGCTATGGCTCCTGTAGTGAGAATCAAACCCAACGGTGTCCAAACTTTGATGTTGTTTGATAATGCCTGAGAGGACCTAGAGAGGAATGGTTGGTGGGTTTTTATTGAGAAGTTCGAGGGTTTCAACCTGGTAGTTGCTCAACAATTCGCACTAACGTTCGATGGGTGCAGGGCCAAAATTGGGGACATCCAGCTCGATTTGAACGATAATTTCATTAGCTCAGCCACTGGTCTGTCAGCCGAGGGACAAAAATGGTTTAAAAATTCAAAGGTTGACGAAGTACCCTGGCCACTGTTGTTAACCTCAAGGAATATTAATAGCTGCGATAAAGGTATGCCCGTTACAGCTTTGAAATCTAGATGGCATGATTTGTTGGCTATTATTAAGCAGTTCGTTACATGTGAGGGTAGATACGGTCTAGTTTTCCTATACCACCTGCGGTTTCTCATGAGTTTCATATATTTTCCCTTAAATATGCCACATTTTCTCCTTCGGAGTTTATATAAAATGGCTAAGCGCTTCAAAAGGGAGAAATCCGACTCCAGCCTCTTCCACCACTGTTTAATTAAAATTATTATGGTTCATCAGTTGAATTTGAATGGCGATTGTTGGGACGCTTTCTTGTTGAGGAATGGCTTTGCCAGTCCTCAAATAGGACAAGTTGACAAATCCATTGTTACAGAAACCCTTGTCGGGCCTGTCATTACCCCTCCTATGCTCTTGCCCTCTGTTGAACCCTCAACCTACCTAAACTCTACCCAACCCGACACCCTGCCTAACTCATGTCCAAAAGATGGTGGTAAGCCTGTTAAAAGGTCTGCAAAGAAAAAGGGTAAAAGAAATAGTGATATCAATTGCAAGGGTAAAAAGGTCGTGCACTGGGTTTCATGGTGTGCTCGTAATAAAACTAAAGAAAACACAGACCAAAAACCAATTCTATTGAGTGAAGATTTTGATTCCGAAATCAAACGGTTTCTAACCGAAGAGTATCCATACTCACACGGACTTTGCTCAGTTAAGCCCTATGACTATGTGACGAACCTCCCGCCGTGTCTTAGAGATGACCCCAACTTCCCTAGGATCAAACTCGACAGAGGAACTGCTAGTCAATTAAGGATTTCCTCACCTATGAATGCACAGCCTGTTCAACCATAGTGCAACGAATGTAAGTCGTGGCTCGACCGATATTATACAGACGTCCCTTTGCTCCAATCTCGAATCAAGTCCTTGGAGGACCGAGTGAATGTGCTAACTAAATAAAACAAAAGATTGCAAGCTAATGATAAAAGATAGAAGACCACAGGCTCTGTTGTCTTTAAAAATGTAGAGGCGACCACTGCCATTGTCAATTCAAAAATAGCTTGATTAAAATCCCTGAATCCGAGGTATGGTTTTTTCAAAAGTAATTTTAGGATGATTTTTTTTTTGTTTTGAATTAGCATACAAGATTTGTTTTCTCATATCGCATCTATTTATGTTGATAAAACATGATTCTGTTTATAATAATACCTAGCTACAGAATTGTGAGATTCTGTAGCTAGTTACTAAAATTCGAATGTTTTGGTTTTACAATTAAAATACAATCTGAAATCATGTATTCTTGTGCGTTTTCAGGTACATATGAATTCTAAAGGAGATTGGATCGATAGTATCATCTCTGAATATGCTATTTATTTACATGGTTTTACATTAGGCTGTTAGTTTTACATAGAAATGGGAATTTGGGAGATTGTATTTCCCACGATTTTTGGAACAACTTTGATCATTTCCACAAGGAATGTTTTGATCCTGTGGCCTTTATAAATGTATTATTTTGTAAAGAAAGACCATCGCTACCTGGGAGCAGAAACTATGGATTGGTGATTATTCAGACTTGAATGAAAGTGGATATTTGCACGGCTTTAGCTTCAATATATCATATTTTTGTTCAAGTTTTGTTCATTTCGACTTGTAATCAAATTTTGACTACTTTAGATATCATAATTTCTTACAGGTTGATGTGATGGGATTTATATGGTGTCCATGTTTTTATGTCTCTCATTTTATATACAACAATTAATCTGTTCACATGTGATGATTAGAAGGTTGATCTTCTTTATTCAATGAGCAGTCATATGCAAATTTTCATACTTAGATTTATCTTAATATGATCATTTGTCAAATTATAAATTGTTGTCGTTACACATCTTACTTGTTCTGTCATTAGCATTCAAAGCATTATTGCTTCGTATTTACGTGAAGCATTGGAAAATCTGGTGTGGGTTGGCCTCATCAAACAGCGAACGTAGATGCTATGCACAGGACGAATAGGAGATAATATTTCAGGTCAGTTTGCTAGTTTCATTTTAATAGTTTAATTAATATAAGAATTTCCTGCAGTTTAGATACACTGTATAGATTGTTATTTTTATTTTTGCAACTAGATAGCTACCATTTCATTTCCTATTCATAAAAATTATAAAAAATCAAAAAACACTGGATTCGCTGTCATAAGTCAATTCATATATGATTTTGCAGATTTCGATCAAAATTTGCATTTTGTGAATATTGTATATATAATAGAGATTTAATCATATCGATACACTATACAAATAATAAGTAGGATTATTATTTTATAAATATTAGTTAGCAAACTGTGAATATATATTAGATTTGTATATAGTTTGCAGCAATTTTTTTTCACTTAGTTAGTTTCTTTAGTTTTGTTTTTTTACTTTCCTAGGACTTAGATCGGCCAACGGAGCCGCTAAACCCATCGAAGTGTATTAATCCAAACGGCTTGGGTTATTTAGACAACCCCGGACCGGATTCACTCCTCTGGTTGACGAGCGATCAATTTCGCCTGTCAACAGGTCTTAACTTCATTGGGGAAATCCATCCAGCTTCAAGTGGTCAGTATAGGTGGATTTTGACTGCCACTGATTATTTCACCAAGTGGATAGAATCCATTCCTACAAGGAGTTCCTCCCACAAGATAATCATTAGTTTTCTTGAGGATATCATGTCAAGATTTTGTTGTCCAAACAAAATTTTTACTGACAAGGTTGCCTCTTTTAAAGTTGAACCATTGATCAAGTTTTGTCAATAGTATGGCATCGGTGGCCCTATCAATGGGCACTTTCTAAAGAAGTATTTTTCTTAATCCATGAGTTGCTTTCCATTCAATGTAAATATCACTTTTTCTTTTTCATTTCCGTTTGAATAAATGACCCCATAGCCCTGGGATAAGACATTGAAGTTGCTTGTTCTTGGCGGCTCACAGGGAGCATGCCATCCCCTGTGGAGCCAATGTTGTCACGTGAAGCTGTCATGGGTCAATTTTCTCCTTAGGTTTTAAATTTTACCCATTAGTCTTTTTAATTTTGTTTTAATTTTCTCTTTATGATTTTCTTAGGTTAGTTTAAACAAATAAGGTTTGGGACTTGGTTCACATTTTTTACCCACACTTATGGTTTATACCCTAGGTTCATTCTGTGGTTTATATCCTTGACTCATCACTTGACTTGACAGCTATCACTATCAACCCCATGACTCTACAAACCTGACAAGTCATGCCATCGATTTATATGTTTGATCCTCTCCACTATGTCCCTTTGCCCATTGGGGAGTCAAATCAAACATTGTCAAGTATATTGCCAACTCACTAAGCGTTTTCGTAGCACAAGTTTGCACAGTCTCCCTCTTTACCATCATTCAAAATTATGGAGATGATGTCATGTCTTTTATTGTTTTCAACACCCTTGTCTTCAAAAGGAATATCATGATTTGGTCATTTATGAAATTCTAATTGTTTACCAAATTTGAAATCCTACTCCTAGCTCGACGCTACTCAAACTACTAGTCCAAACAGAGTTGTGAATTATGCTACAAAAATTAACTCTTCAAGGTGAATTGGAGACTGAGGTGGTTGAAAACGAATCCAGGCTTGTTGCATATGAGCCATTATCAAGCTACGACGTCCAGGTACTTTGTGTTCCATCCAAGCTTTGTTGAAGATAATTAAGTTGTTTTTGTCTTATATTTGGGTAGCACTTGGCGCTGCAAACTACAGTTTCTCCCACCTACTAGCCTTTTTACCTCTACTTCCACAGAATCCATAACCATTTTCATACTGAAATTTCCCCCCACTGGAATTGATTCAATTTGCTTCAGAGCTTTGAATGCCCATTTATCATCTTAGCTCATGCTATCCACATTGTGTTATAGAAACAGCTGCCAAAACTATGCTACAGATCCCTTGTTCCAGCATTTTAAATTTCTGTGTAAAACCAGTGCCATATTATAGGCTCACAGTTCCATCATTAGCTCTCTTCATCCAGTATGTTATCCTATATTTTCATCTCAAATTCCATTTGTCGTGAACATTTAGGAGCCTTTGCATTAGAACGAAGATGACCTTGTATGGTGGTTTGATGTTAGTCTAAAACTTGAGCAAGCACAATCTCACTGCATTTGATTTTTCAGAGGATATTTTTCCCTCAATTTTAGTCATCAAACCAATCTCTTATTAGTCTAGAGGTGAATTGGAGGAAATCCTTGAAAGACCAGATAAGGATCACCTTTAAAAACTTAAAATATTTTTGTATCTGTTTCGCGTCCTTACCATATCATAGCATTCCAATTTTTTACCTCCTGCTTATATCCATGAACACACCTCAACAGAATAAATATCGAAAGGGTGGGAGTGTGGTCAGGATTGAGCCTTATGACATGCACCTATTTGATGTTGAGCCTATAATCAGGGAGGTTTTTCAAAGGGTTGGTTTCTTATCTTTCTGTCAAAACATGCAGAGGGGACACCCTGAAGTAGCAAGGCAGTTTTCTTTAAACTTTGATGGCACTAAGACCAAGGTAGGAACCCTTTAGTTAGAGGTATTTGATGCCACTATTGCAACAACCACTGAGATACCCAACACTGGTGAGAGGTGCTTCAAATATATGACTCTCAATGTAGCCTTTTCTAACGATTTCCTCAAGCCAGATTATCAGAAAGAAAATTTCTCCAAGGGAGTGCCTAGGAGCCACTTGGTTGAGGGCTTTGAAAAAATGTTAAAATTTATTCAGAGATATTTTACATGTGAGGGAAGATTCAACATGATATATCAGTATCACATTAGGCTCTTGCTACACTTCACATACAAATATTTGATTAATATCCCTTTCTATCTATTTAAAAGTATGTGAAAGATGGATGATAGGGTCCAATCCAAGTCCAAGGTTGTGGACACTAGTATTTTCCGATCAGGATGCTTGTGATGAAAGATTTGAAGAAAATGAACCTTACTTGGTGTTGGTCACTATAATTGCTTATTTAAATAAACAATCAAGTGCTACATAAATTGTCAACCCAGGGAAGCCTGTTTATTTCAAAGGTAATCACGCACTATATATGCTCAATTTCAAAAGCAACCTAGAGTTGTAGTAAAAACATATTAATCACACTTGCCTTGAACAAACTGAAGTTCTAACTTGAATTACAGGAAAGCAATCTATCTATTGCAGAGTTCAATGTTTAAAGGAATAATTGTCCAAAGAATCCTGGATTACATTAAGGAAATAACAAACTGGAAAAGAAATCCTTCAAGACACTACAAAAGGAAAGACCAACTATTCTATAACCAGAGAACAGGACCCTATTCCCAAAGCAGGAATCTTCAACACCTATTTCTGATCACCGCACTTTTATGAACTCATTGCTAATTGAAATGATTGACACACACTAAAGACTAGCTACCTCTTAACAGAGAACAGGACCCTATTCCTCAAGCAGGAATCTTCAGCACTTGTTTATGATTAGCACACTTTCATAAACTCATTACCAATTGAAATAATTGACATGTACTGAAGGCTAACTATCTCTAACAGAGAACAGGACCCTATTCCCCAAGTAGGAATCTTCAGCACCTGTTTCTGATTAGCACACTTTCATAAATTCACCAAACAATATTGATAACTAGAATGATTAACAATTACCCAAGAATGAATCATATGAAAACAATGTAGCAATCAGTAAAGCAGAGTTCAGTAAAGTAGTGTTTCAGCAAAACAGATTTCAGTAAAGTAGGGTTTCAGCAAAACAAAATTTAATCAAGGCATGAACAGAAATAGCACTAACACACTATCAAGCTAATGGGTGAATCTTGTGAAGAAGGTGGGCCCTCCCTTCTCACAAGATTCCCCTGAAACGAAAGGAACTAGAGAGAAATGCTCATAACAGTCTTTTATTCATTTGTCAACTATATCATATTACAATCTGAAGTAAAATACGTCCTTCTCTATAAAATCCTTTCTTAGTTAAAACAGAAGATCCTCTCTAATGATGATTTCCTCTTATTTAAAGAGGAGAATCCCTTCAATACAATTTGATCGACAATTTACAGGTGTACATCTGAGTCCTATTCTTAGTCAGATCGACTTTCTAAACTGGAATAGGATATCCTAGTCTCCCACAACAGAATGTTATTACAAGTGTTGAGTGAGGTCTTGCTATTGCGGCTAGAGTAACAACTTCTTTATTTGTCTTCTTGTTACTGTTGTTGTATGTTGTTTCAGCATCGCAAATCGTGGGTTGTTTCATCCACAGGATTTGCGTTCTGACTGTTTCAGGAACTTGGTCTCAGGCAGCAGCGATGGTTAATGCTAGCTCAAGGTGCGGATGTTGTGGTCAATGTAACAGTTTTGTGTTGTTGTTTCAGCATCATAGACCACGGACTGTGTAATAGCTTCTTCTGTGTGAGTTGTTGTTTCAACATCATTGACCACGGACTGTGTAATAGCTTATTTTGTGTGAGTTTTTGTTTCAGCATTGTTGACCACGGAGAGTGTAACAGCTTCTTCTATGTGAGTTGTTGTTTCAGCATCGTAGTCCACAGATTGTTTCAGCCACAGGGGTTGCGTGCTTTAATTGTTTCAGCAACAGACCTCAATGCTAATCTGCAGTTCGAACTGTTTCAGCACTTATACATTTCTAATCAATGGTTAAGTATGAGAGTAATGTAAAATTATATGCAAAACAGATTAAACATATAGTAGAGAGAAGAGACGTTGTATATCGTTGGAAAGATAGGGTAAGGTGATAATGTGAGTTTAAATGTGAGTGAAACAAGGGTGTAAAGGTAGCAAAAAGTGTGAGCAAAAAGGTACATTGTATGGTCCTAACATCCCCCCCAACTTAAAATGTTGCAT
>SNQJ01S0140506.1:30742-41217 GCA_010110895.2 Picea sitchensis | reverse complement strand
CACTTATACATTTCTTATCAATGGTTAAGTACGAGAGTAATGTAAAATTATATGCAAAACAGATTAAACATATAGTAGAGAGAAGAGACATTGTATACCTTTGGAAAGATAGGGTAAGGTGATAATGTGAGTTTAAATGTGAGTGAAACAAGGGTGTAAAGGTAGAAAAAAGTGTGTAAAAAAGGTACATTGTATGGTCCTAACACTTGGGAACATTTCACTGTCTATGCAAATCTGCAGCTAGATATAGCCTCCACCCCTCAATCTAGGGTGCAGATCCCTTTGCCAACTAGTAGTGTTTCTCAAAAGAAAACAAGCAATAAGAGAAAGAGAAAACCTATTGCCCAAGATAAATAAAATCCTAAGGAAGTTTAAGAAGAAGAGAGGGAGGTCCATCACTCCCCACAAAGAGAATTTTCACCTCATCCTGCACCTGAACTAGAGAAAGTTCCTTCATCAGCAAAAACCACAACCAAAAAGGGGAGAAAATTTTATTTTCTTTCGCCTGTTGTAGCAGTTAAGACTAGATTTAGGAGGCATTTCACAAGATCATAAACCCACAAGGAATTTGTTGAAACAGAATTCATACCCAAGACTTCAGTCCCAAAGAAAGTTAAAAGTAAAATTGACATTGTTGGGAAGCCTATTGAGGTCATGACAAAATATTTTGTTTAGAAGAAATAAAAAGGTAAGGGTGAAGTCACTGAGAAGCATGTTGAAGTCATAAACATCAGCACTCCCCCTGATAATCCCACATTCAAGAGATTGATCAGACAACTCAAGGATGAAAGGAAGGAAGTTTCTTGTTTGAATGGAGAAAGATTGACTGAGAGGGGGAAGATGAAGGAGCTCATGGATATGTATAAGGAAACCCTTGACCTGGCTAGGTTTATAGCAAGAAGATTCTTGCCTCTCCATAGGAAAATTAAGACTCTGTATAGGCAAAACAGAAGCATACAGTCCCAAAATAGAAAGCTCAAAGAAGAATTGTAGCCCTTCAAGTATTCTCTAGCCCAGAGGAACTTAAATGTTCTAGCACAAGCTACAATAGAAAGAAATTCCCCTGCAATAGAGAGGAATTCCCCTTCAAAAGAAAGATATGTTGTTGTGACAGAGGGAATTTATCCTGCAACAAGGAGGAGTTCCAGATTGAGAAGTAAATGGAGAGTATGAAAGAACCATTTTTTAAGGTGATTAGTTTTTGCAAGATGGAAGTGTTCAATGAAATATTAAATTTTCACCTACTGGAGGCATCTACATGCTCATAATCCATCTACTAAGAATTTTTGTGTTTTTGAGGATTTGTTTCATAACACAGAAAAAAAAAACCAGAGATTTTGTAGTGCTTGGCACTATGGAATCATCCACATGGACTATTCTATAGTTGTGCTACCGAAGGCGCTACGGAATCACCTAGCCAGACACAGAGTGGAATGGCACTACGGAATCTACAGAGCAGTTTTACAAATGGGTGCTACGGAATCTGCAAAGCAGTTTCAAAGGAGGGTGCTACAAAATCTGCTACCGAATGCGCTACAGAATCAGCTGCAGAACAGTTTTACAGAGGACTTCGTTATGGAATCTGCTACGAGTTGCGCTACAAAAAGATGTTGTGAACTGGTTGTTACAATCAACAGTTTTGAGTTCATTGATTCTTCTTGGATTTGATGACTTGGAGGGAACCAATGATCAACAGGTGGCAGATAGAGCTCAACACAAAGTCTTGAAAGACACATGGCACTGGATGGCATGCGCCCAAGCAACAACAATCATGTCATTTATAGTTTGTTAGAGTTGTTGTCAATAAGCTCCTTGATTCTAGCAGTCTGTTAGATCCACTTGTACATATGTTAGAATAATAGAATTTTGTGGAGAATCCTAGGATAGAAAGGCCAACTCGCACCTCTAGTTGTTGTCTATTGTTTTTGTTATAAATACATCAGATGAATGATATGTTGGGTTCGAATGGTTGAGCAGAGCTCCCTATTTTGTAATATTTTGACTAAACAGAGTTTTTCTCTGGTTATGTATGAGCCCTGAGATATTTTGATTAATAGAAGTCATCTTCTTTTCATCATCTTGTTTTGTCTTACTCTGAAATTCTCATTATTGTATGATCCTTATGAGATGTTGTGGTTGTGTTATAATGGATGTTTTATTATAATGTTGATGTGAATGTTTTTCAGTGTTTTAACTTTAGTTCAAGAAGTTCTTGTGACTGGGTTTTCTTCACCTAGCTGCTAGAAGGCCTGATGCTTATAGTAGACCTATCCACCTTCCTCACTAAGTCTTCCAACTGCTCACTTTTATCCTTAAACCACTTACTGAAGTTAATCAAAACCTCATTTTCTTATGCATACTAGCCTAGATTTCCTGTGTTAAAACGTTCTTATGTTGAGTTTTGTCCATTTGACCTTCTATCATTTATCTGCATTTACAAACCTTTTTTGATGGGTGTTAGGCTTATCCTCTTTCAATCTGAGGGTGACTCTAAGTGCTAACATAGGGTACCATAAGGTCAAGAATACATAATAGAAAGAGTTTTTTATTTTTCAAGCATTGATTTGAATAAAGGATTCAAATACCTTGGTTTTATGCTTAATCCCAATGACTATGGGTTTTGTGATTGCATATAGTTATACTAGAAAGTGGAAAAAAGAGTTACCACTTGCTGTAATTGATGGTGGGTTGTTAACACTGGTAAATATGTCCTTGAATTTATCCTTGTTTACTAGGTCTCAATGACATATATCCTGAGAGGCATACTAGAAAAAATAGGGAAAAAATGCTTTCACTCCTTATGGACAGGTAGAAAGGAAAAGGACAAAATGGATCTGGTCAAATGGAAGAGAATAGCTAAGCCAAAGGGAATAGGTGAATGAGGACTAAAAAATATGCTTTAATTTGGGAAGTTTCTTGTTGCAAAAGGTCTATGGAGGCTTCTTAATAGTGAGGCTCTTTGGGACAATGTCATTATACAAAAATACCTGGACCATTTTACAAAAATATTTATATTTCCCTCAAGAAATATAGATCCATACCATTGATTGTGTATTGGGTTATATGGTTAGTGAGAAATGTAAGTATTTTTTAAGGTAAATATTCCCCTCATATTCTTGTGAATATAGGGTTAAATATACATTATATGACCCCAAAGGGGAGCATATATGGGGCTAAATGTACATGTAATGTGTAAATATATATGAAATAGGGTCGGCCTAATAGTAAAGGGGCATCATGTGTAGGTGTGAATAGGTATATGTAGAGATCATGTATTCATTATTGGGGACATGTGAATTGTAATGTATGAATGTATTTGGTTATTTGGAGGAGGTTCTCCTATTTGTTAAGGAGTTATTATATAACTTATTGTTGAGATTTTTTCCCTCTTCTATACTTAAACAAATTCCCCTTTTCTTTTATCCCTTTTATTCTCCCTTTCTAGTTACTATACTTAGTCTTTTTTTCAAAAACAACAGGTTTGCGGGTTCGCGGACTCGTGGGTTCTCACTTTCTATTCCCATATCATGAGTCCGACCGACCACCATATCATCCTATACTCAACCATTTCTGCAGTCGTGGGTTCCTGGGTTGGCGGGTTCAGGCTTTCATATCCCATGTTCTGTGATATACATTTTGCACCCAAAAGATTTGTGATATACATTTTGACCATCAGACTCCCCGAGCTCCTAAGTATCTCATCTTTCATATATTGAGTCTGCCTGACCGCATTACAGCACTTAGCCAATTTTCAACATTTTGCAACGGTGGGTTCTCGGATTGGCGGGTTCACAAAAATCCCAAATACTAATTGCTCTCGTTCATCCCCGCCACCTTCGCGCTTTTCCCAATATGCATTTAGTATGGTTTAATGATAATAATTCATCATGCAAGTCCTGTAAATATCGTCATTAATAAGTGAAGGGATTGAGGAGATTTCTTATTAAACCACATTAAAGCACAATTTGCGGAAGATTGTATTGTATCTCTCAAGCACTCATTTCAAATATTATCTGGATTAAAAGAACACTCTCATCAACTTATGGCAGTAGCAGCTCGAAAACAGTTATGCGAAGATACTTTGAACATTTTTGGACATGAGGACCAGAACTTGCAGTGGTCTAGAGTGTATTCTTACTATTCATCCGATTCTGCTTAGAAGGAAGTAATTCGGACGTCTGAAATTGCTTGTGAAGGCTATGTTCCTCAGATTTTTTACTACAAAGAACTGGTTTCCTGGTGCACTGAGAAATATATACCAAGTCAGTGAATTATTCAACTTCAAGACCATTCTCATGTCTCTCTTTCACCTCAAGTGTTCTGTAAAATGCTAAAACTCCCAGAGCCAAAACTCACTTTCAAAGGTGAAGATTGCAGGGACTTCTTGAAAAAGCATGACAACGGTCTGGACCTATTGCCTAAATTCTTGGAGAATCTCGCGTCCATCCCTGAATATATTACCAAGTTGCAGGTCAACTCGTTCAAAAACCCCTTTTGGGAAATTGCTTGGTTATTCACCAAAGTGATCGGCAAAGAAAATACCGCCAATATTTCTCGTATGATTCTTTATATATTATATTTTTCTGTCAAGTAGAAAGCCATTTTCGATTGGGGAAAAATGATTTCCATTGAAATCTCTTCCCAATTGTCACAATACAAAAAATATAATAAATTATTTATTGCCTCTTATTTGGTATTTGTGATAGCACATTGTTGTCAATTTACTAAATTGTCTATCTGCAAGAAGGTGAATTGTGAATTTGACCCAGTGACCTTTTGGTACCAAGCGTTGTGAAGGCATAAATATTCCTTGCATTTTTATGAATTTTTCAAAGAATTTGTTTATGTTTTTAAAGGATTATTGTTTGGGAAATATACCCCCAAAATATCTTCCCAGAAAAGTAAATTTCTGGAAAAAAAAAAGGGGGCATTGAAGCAAATGGAAAATTACAATGTTATCAGGATTTTCGGTGCTAAGGAAAATCCTTCCTTCCTTCCATGGCATATATCCGACAGAATGTTTATTACAGAGGTTGCAAGGCAATATAATTTCCAGTTACACTTTTTTCATGAAAAACGAAAAAATCAATTCATACCCTTGCCTTGGAAAATTGGGGAATTTGTGTTCAGAAATATGAACAAAATGATGAATTTTCAAACCACTTCCACAATCTCAATCTCAAGTATGATAAAAGCATAAAAGGGTTTGTCTTTAACGGAATTTTTTTGTAACATATGTTAGCAATGGGATTTAGCAATTCATGTATCCATATTATTCTAGGAGAAGAAGAAGATAATAACTTGGGCTCTCCTTCTCTCAATGTTGGCGACTTGGAGACAGTACTCAGTACCAATAAATTTTACAAATAGAAAGGAAAGGGTCCCAGCGAGAAGAGTGCCCAGTCCCCAACTGTTAATGCTAAGACTAAAACATCTCAAAGCAGTGCTCTAGCAACCCACCCATCTATAAAAGTGATCAAAAATAGATTAGGCAAAGGAGGAGACAAGAACCCCCCTCTGGGAAAAATTGAAATCTCACATAAACTTCATCTGAGGAAGAATATTGTACAAGAGGAAGAAGAAAATTATGCTAAAAGTGACATCGACAACTTCTCCCTCGAGATATGGATCTCGAGGATGACATCAAGAAAAATGTTTCCTAACATTGATCATCCAAGAGGCACGGCCCACCAGAATCCGTTGTTGGAAATTATTGAGAATGAGACCTTTGATGAGGAAGAGTCATTTGTGTTCCAGAGCGTTGTCTTTGACAGTGAATCTAAGAAATTAATTGTAACAACCCTAGTTGAATATATGTTTAGGGATTATTCAGTAAAAATTTATTAGGTAATTAATTTTTCTAACATGTTATTAACTAAACAAAGATTCGTATAATGATATTAATTAAATATTTATTAATTAATTAATTACCTATTACATTCAATGACATGGGTATTAAATTTAAAAGGGTTAATAAATTTAATGGTTTAAATTAAAGGATTACGTATACGGAGGGGATAAGGAGCATTAATAATCGGATAAAACATTAATAATTGGATAAGGAGCATTAATAATCGGATAAGACAATGAATGTATGGATAAGGAAAGGGAGGAGGCTTACGGAAGGGGGGATATGAGGGGAGGAGGCTTACGGAAGATGGCATTATTTTTCAGGGTTCACTTGGATTTGTTGGTTGAGAGTTTAAGTTCTGTAGTCGGGAAGGATCAATACGGGGGGCACCGGTTTGCTGGGGGTTTTGGGCACGGGGGGCAGGATATCCATATGGTATCCTGGAGCTAGGAACCTAGACAGGATGCTCCTAGCTGGCAGGGAGGAACCACGGTTTGGGCAGAGTTGATCAGCGCATCAAACTGGGCAAGGCAGCAGCAGGAAGGTCAACAAGATAAGCGGAAGAAGCAGGAAGGTCAACAAGACAAGCAAAAGTTTAGCATCAAACCAAGGTATTTTAATTTATGTATTTTTTTAATGCATTTAAGGAATATGAAGTGTTATAAGGTTGTCTGTAATCTATTATGTTCAGCTCAATAAATTTTATATATGTTGGTTTTGGTTATATGTTGATTATGAAGTAAAATACATGTTAGGTTTGCATTCCTTAAAATAAATTATTTTGGGTTTTATAAGGCTTTGTGGAGCCGAACCCTACATTAATTATTGAAAAGAGTGATGTGAAGAATAAAAAAGGGAAATCTTGTTCAGAGGTTAACCTAATAAATATGTGGCCTTCCTAGATTTCCAGAATCCATAGAGAAATCGGTGATGCATTGGATGACTCCATTGGTGGTATCGAAGTGGAAAATACAAAGTTAAAGTAGAGGATTAAGGAACTGGAAGAGACCTCAATGCCTCTTCCACTCCTTTCCATCCCTTTGGAAATTGTTGGACCCACCACTCCCGCTACTAAATTAAAATGATCCTCAAGCTTACTTACATTAGCCAGGATTTATGTGGAGAACAAAATCAAGAAAATAATGGCATTGATCACAGAATCTCGGGAAATTTCAAAGAACATGATTTCTTTTGGCTCGAGGGCGCATGCCTTTCATGAGTATTTGCAGGCTGACCTAAAAAATGAAGAAGGTTTTTACCTTGATGTTGTGGTACCCTTTGGTGTTAAATTTTCCAACATAACAAAGCTAAGGATAAGAGAGGAGGATATTCCCGCTCCAAGCCGGATAAAATAGTTGAACGTGTGCTGGAAAAAAAAAAAAGATAAAAAACTTGAATGATATTGTTCAAACATGCAGCCAAGCCATATCAAGGAGAGAAGAATTATTCAAAATACTCACGGTGGTATACTTATTCGGAAGCACTAACAAATTCTGAGATCCCAAGTTTATCCTCAACTCATTGTTCCTAACAAAGCAACAATTTGATGATAAATTTTAGATCTTTAGAGGGTTGTCAATTGAAAATTTCTATAGTATAATTGAATATAATGAGGATGACATAGACAATTGGCTAGTGGACTACTCCATGAAAAATCAAGATATTGAAGAAGCATTGCATGGAATTTCCCTTAATCTAAGAGACTTGGAGGGTGAGCTATTCAACATAAAAATCCGGCATGAAATCAATGTGGCACCAATGAAAAGTTACATCAAAGAATGGTTCAAAAAATTTATTGATAAACTGACGAATGAAGCGAAAGAAGGTGTTCCGACGGTTCATTTAATCATTGATGAAAATGATAAAAGGACATCAACAAGCAAGTAAAATGAAGGAGAGACCATCATAGTAAGTTTATGATGATGATATCCTTATTTTTCTTTATCAGGTCCTTCATCCAGTTATTCCACCTCTTTCACTAGAAAGGTTTAACCGAAGACTAATAACTCTTTTTTTCTTCTTACCAAGTCTTGTTGATTCTTTTACCACCCACCGTCTTCTTTCTAAAGATTATTCCTTCTATTTATTTTCTTTATGGTCCGCGGGAGCCTCAATCCCAGTCTTTATGAAAAACACATTTACAATTTCAAATAATATGTAACAGACTATATATTTTTTAGAAATTTCAAGAGAACTACTTTGGGAGCAATATCGACTGTCCTTTGTAACCTTGTTTTCATAATATAAAGTATTTGAGGTTGATCTATCATTATCTTTATTTGAGATGCCCATGTGTCCACTCTTTTAAAGTTCTCTTTTGCATGCAGACCATCTTCTTTTTATTTTATGTGATCAAAAATCTTTATCTTAAACTATGATGGATGTGAGGATTTTTTTCTTATTTGCTTTAAATGAGTGAAGTGTGTGATTTTTGGTCCTTTCTCAAGAAATTTCTTTAAAAGAAAACAAAAAACATTTTCCGTTTATTTTCTTGCAACATTTATGCTTCTTTAATTACTATGATGGACTTTTTTCAAGTCCCACATTTTGTATATATAGAAATCCAAAGAAAATATAAAGAGGACTACCACCTCTATAAAAACGCAGGGGGGATTTATATCCTCGTGAGGTTGTCATTTCATTCCTAATGGATTCAAGCGTCAACATTTTTGGCAACCATACTGGGGATTGAATTGAAATTTGGAACCTGGTCTAGCATTTCTAAAAAATATATCACTTTTCCCTAGGTTGATCAACCCCGCTTAGAAATTGGATTGAACAATCAACGAAGCATCTTACATCAGTTATATAATCTGTTAATAAGAACAGTCAAGACCCAAGAAGAGTTAGAAAGGTCCTGGACGATCTTAGTCCAAGAAGAATAAAGAGAAATCCTCTGAAGACGGAGAAGAGAGGAACGACAAAACTGAAGAAATCAAAGGCTAGCTAGAGCAGCACAAGAAGAAGGGAATGATTGAAGCTTGATGACTACAAGGGACCCATTTCCAGAAGTAAAAAAAAAGAAACTCTTTATTCTTAGAATTGAAAAATCTATCCCTGGAATCTCTTTGGACATGGCAGAAAGAAACGAACAACCCTGAGACGAGCATCATGAGGAGAGACAAGGAGGTGGAAGAGATGTTGTAAGAAATCAAGGAAACCCGGGATTTGAAAATCGAAGGAGGGTAAGAGATTCACCTCTAAATATTATAGGTGAGAAACATGATCTCCATGTTCTCCCTAAGGGAAACCTAAAGGAATTTTTCAAAGATGGAGCAATTGATGAAAAGAGGCATTTGCACTTATTTCTTGATGTTTGTGATTTTCACCATGTTGAGTATCACGATGTCATGGTAAGGTTGTTCCTACAAACCTTATCAGGAAGAGCGTATGAATGGTATACAACATTGCCGAGTATATCAATTTTCTCATTTAATGACCTCGAAGCTATGTTCTTGACTATGTTTGCCCCTCCAATTTCTTATCATACCCTTCTCACCGATTTCACTGAGATTGGTTTGAGAAAGAATGAAAGGATACGAGATTTTAATCTAAGGATCAATAAAACCTTGAGTAGGATTCCATAAGGTAAAAGACCAAATGACCCAATCATTATCAGTTGTTATAAGAATTCAATGCCGCCAAATGTGAAATATGCTATCAGAACATCCCAAATGGATACCTTGGAGGAGGCAATGACTAAATCCACTGAGATGGAAGAAATTATGATTGAAATGGGTGTCCACCCTGACATTATACTGCGAAGAGTACAAAGGTAGCAGGGAGGATTAAATATTGATAATCAAGGAGCTTCCGGTTCAAGAAAGAACGAAGAATTCAAGCCTCAACCAACTCAAAACCAAATAATGGGAGGAGGATTTTTCAAGGGAACCATACTTGATGTAAAGGTTGACCCTATGGCGGCACAAGAAACTAAGCAAAGAATCAAAATTGCACAAATGAATAGAACTATCAAGAAAATGCAGAACGAGATAAATAGACTAAGAAGAGGAGATAATTACATGGAAAATCCAAGAATGTCAATCCCAGAGAAAAGAAGGAACCCTCACCAAGAAAACAGAGTGAGGTTTGAGAACATGGATAATCCGCAAAGACCAAGGGTTCCCAGACAACCTACTCCCAACGCGGATGTTCTAGACGATGTCTATGATGAGCAATTAATTGAGAAAGAGAATTATTAATCACCTAATGAAAGCTCTGAAACTATGCATATGGACGGATGTGAGACGTCCATGTATATATTTGAAGAGGGCGACAATGATCCCAACTCATAAGAAAATGTCTCCCAAATAAGAGGATTTGTAAATAGACCAAAAAATAAAGGCGATTTTGATAAAGAGAACCAAAAAGAAAAAGAAAAAGAAAAAAACAAATGTGAAAAGAGAAAATAAGAAAGTGACAGATAGCGTTGGAAGTAAAAGGCAACACATGAAGTCAAACTCCACTCAAATGACATATAATTGTTAGAAAAACAGGACTGCGGAGCAATAAAATAAAACAAATGCAGAAACAAAACACAGAAGACACACAATACAAGAGAGACACAGATTTACGTGGTTCACCCAGTGTGGGCTACGTCCACCAGAGAAATTGCCAAGTCCTT
>SNQJ01S0140506.1:6541-30732 GCA_010110895.2 Picea sitchensis | reverse complement strand
GAACGAGATAAACAGACTAAAAAGAGGAGATAATTACATGGAAAATCCAAGAATGCCAATCCCAGAGCAAAGAAAGAACCCTCCCCAAGAAAACAGAGTGAGGTTTGAGAACATGGATAATCCGCAAATACCAAGGGTTCCCAGACAACCTACTCCCAACGCGGATGTTCTGGATGATGTGTATGATGAGCAATTAATTGAGCAAGAGAATTATTACTCACCTGATGAAAGCTTTGAAACTATGCAAATGGACGGATGTGAGACATCCATGTATATATTTGTACAGGGAAACAATGATCCCAACTTGCAAGGAAACGTCGCCCAAATAAGAGGATTTGTAAATAGACCAAAAAATAAAGGTGATTTTGATAAACAAAACCAAAAAGAAAAAAACAAATGTGAAAAGAGAAAATAAGAAAGTGATGGATAGCATTGGAAGTAAAAGTCAACACATGAAGTCAAACTCCACTCAAATGACATATAATGTCGTAGAGGATTTGAGTAAATTAAGGATAACCCTACCCTTTACGGAAGTGGTGAATATTCCCCAGCAAAGAGAAAACATTTTTTAATTGTTGGACGATCCATCTGAAAGAGAAGACGTCATTGTTACCGGTCCAAAACAAATCCCTAGCCAGTCAACTACCAATCTAAGAGGTAAAATTCCTCCCTTTTACATTTCTATTGAAAATCATGATGTTTCACTACATAATTGTTTAGTTGACATTGGCGCAACAAATAATATCATGCCACTGGCGGTCATGGAGGCATTGGGCATGAGTTGCACTAAGTATTATGAAACTGGTGAAATTATATATGCAATTGATTCTAGAAAAGTTCCATCTTATGGAGAAATCAAGGACTTCTATGCTTGGATTACGGCAACCCCCAATATCATTACAGTTTTCAATATTATTGTGGTAGACCTTCCTCCATCATATGGAGTTGTGTTGGGAAGATATTGGACATCTATGATCAGGGGATATATAATGAATGATGGAATTTGTATGATGTTTCCAGGCAAGGAAGGAGAAATGATTAAAGTCCCTCGTGAACCCAGAAAACCCTTCTTTTTCAAGAAGAAGGATAATGAATTAATGGAAGATTATGTAGATGCCATGATTGGAAACTATGTTATCCTGGACATGGAACATGGTGAAATCCTAGAGCAAGTGCAAGACATTGAGAATCAAGAATGTTTGTTTGAAGGATATTGGAGGATGTCATTCGATGGAGATTTTTCAAGCTCTGGGAATGGATTTGGAATTTTTCTTATGAGTCCAAGTAAGATTATGCATCCAAATGCTATTAGACTAGAGTTTTCATGCACTAATAACGAGGCAGAGTATGACGATTTGATTTAGGGGATGATCCTTGCACAAGAAAAGAAAATAGAACATCTAATTGTAACTGACGATTTAGAGTTGGTGGTCAATCAGGTTACCCAGAGGTATAAAATCAAAAAGTAAATACTTAAGTTATATTTCATAAGAGTTAATGAATTGGTGGAATCTTTCAGTTCCTTCAACATTTATTTCATTCCAAGGGACAAGAATCACAAGGAAGATTCATTAGCCTTGGCATCCTCATTGTCAAACCCAGATGATATCCAAAGAAAAACATATTTCCAAGTAGAAAGAGATTTCCGGCCATCTGTGCCCAATAACATTGAATATTTGCAAGTATTTGAGAACGATGAACAGCTGGAGAAAATTATGTTGAATGATGATGATGATGAAGATGATCACATGTTGTCCCTAAAGATTGTATACAATCTGAATCTCTTTTTATGAAAGACGATCATGCTAAGAATCTCCTTGAAGAAGTTTTAGTTCGAAAAGTGCAAGAGACAAGAAAAGTCAATATTGGAACTAATAGTTCCCCGAAATATGTCAACTTGGGAGTTGATTTCACCACTGAAGAAGTTGATAAATATGTTGCCTTGTTCAAAGAATACATTGATGTGTTCACTTTGACCTACGATGATTTGAAAGCTTACGATAAAACTATATTCCAGCATATCATTACTTTGAGGGAAGAAGAAAAGCCAGTGAAGCAAAAAATAAAGATGATGAATCCAAAACTGAAACCTATGGTAAAGATTGAATTGGAGAAATTGAAGAAGGCATGAATAATGTATCCCATTAGACACTCAGACTGGATTTCAAATCCTGTCATTGTAAGAAAAAATATCGGGGAAGTACGGATGTGTGTTGACTTCAGAGACCTTAACAGAGAAAGCATAAAGGATAACTTTCCTTTACCTAATATGGATTTCCTTCTCCAACAAGTCACTGGATTATCCTACATGTCCATGTTCGATGGTTTTTCTGGATATAACCAAGTCTTTGTGGTTGAGGAAGATAGGGAAAAGATGACATTTATCACACCTTGGGAGACATATGCATATGCTAGAATTCCATTTGGTTTGAAGAATGTCGGAGCCACATTCCAGAGGGCCATAGATCATGCGTTTAGCGGTTTGATAGGAAAATTTATGGCTGACTATCAATATGACTTGACAATGCATTCAAAAACAACGGGTGATTATATCCATCTTTTGAGAAAAAAAATTGAAAGATGCAGACTATACGGTGTCTCTCTAAATCCAAAGAAATGCTTGTTCGTTGTAACTCAAGGCAAGTTGTTGGGCCATATTGTGTGCAAGAAAGGGATTTACATAGATCAGGAAAGAGTTAAAGAAATAAATGAGCTCAACCCCCCGACATCCAAGAAGGGATTCCAATAATTTTTCACCAAGATCAATTTTGTGAGAATATTTGATCCTGACTATGCAAGTATCGTAAAGTCGATCAATTTGTTGTTGAAAAAGGAGAAGAGGTTCGAATGGATGGTGGATACTCAAGAGGATTTCAATAATATCAAAGGATCAATCGCCATATCTCTAGTCCTCATTAGTATGGATTTTCAAAGGGATTCCATCATATATTCATTTGCTATAGAGACAGTTGTTGCATATTTTCTTACTCAGAATAATACCAAATGAGAAGAACTCACGATAAGTTTCATGAGCAAAACCCTACATGAGTTGAGGTATTCAGAATTGGAAAAGCAAGCCTTAGCTCTTGTAAAAGTAGTAGCGCATTTTCGGACATACATATTGAACTCCCATGTTATTTCCTATGTTCCCTCATCGCTAGTGAAGATGTTTATGAATCAACAATTGAGAGAATGAAAATGGGCTAACTGGCTGGCAAAGATACAAGAATATGATATCGACATTAAACCTTTAAAACCTATCAAAGGAAAAGGTTTATGAAATATCATCGTGAATGGTAATTATGTGGATGGAATGATTTCAACTTCAGTAGGAGAACCATTAGCTGATTCATATTGGTACAAAGATATTATATTCTACTTAAGGTCTGGGAAATTTCCTATCACTATGAACTCCAAGGAGCAAAGAACATTGAAGATGGAGGAAAATTGATATGTGTTGATTATTGATATATTGTTCAGGAGAAATTATGATGGTATACTACTGAGATGCTTTGATGAAAACCAAGCCCAAGAACCGATGAGAGAATTCCATGAAGGAATATGCGATGGACACTTTGCACCTACTGCCACCGCCCACAAGATAATAAGGTTTGGATACTACTGGCCATAAATATTCAGAGACTCATATGCCACAATAAGGAAGTGTGTATCGTGCCAGCGTTTTTTAGGAAAAATGAAGATATATGCGATGTATTTACAACCCATAATTGTAGAACAATTGTTCTCCCAATGGGGACTTGATGTTATCGGGCCAATTAATCTGAAGTCTAGAAATGGGCATATGTACATTCTCACGGCTACAGATTATTTCACAAAATGATCGGAAGTGGTGGAATTAAAGAAGGTTGATTCTGAAGAGTTAATTAAGTTCCTCAAAGATAATATTATGTCGAGATTTGGTGTCCTAGGTAAATTTATCACAGATAATGGTTTGATTTTCATCGAGTCAAAGTTTACAGAGTTTTGCGAAGAATATGGAATTATCATGGGTCAATCATCGAATTATTATCCACAAGGTAATGGCCTTGTTAAATCCACAAAAAAGACACGTGTTCAGATATTGAAGAAAACCATTGACAAGAACCAAAGGAATTGACATTTGAAGTTGATTGATGCATTGTGGGCAAGCAGAACGACTCCAGAAGACAACATTGGGATGTCCCCATATACATTGGTTTATGGTAAAGAATCAAAATTTCCAATTAGCCTTGAGCTCAATGCATTGACTTATGTGGTTAATATCGAAGATATAGAAGAGAGTTCACCAATCCAAAGGAGGATCAACCAGTTGTTAAAATTGGAGGAAGAATGAAGCAAAGCCCTGAATCGAACCTCTCAAAGGAAGAAGAGTGTCAAAAGATATTTTGATCAGACCTCAACTATAAAGAATTTCCAGAAGGGAGAGTTGGTGTTACTTTGGAACAAGGCCAAGGAGAAATCGTCGATGCATACAAAGTTTGAAGCACTCTGGATCGAACCATACATCGTCGAGAAGATCTTGAGTTTTAACTCCTATGTGCTCCAAACATGAAGGGTAAAAGATTAATGATGTATGTCAATGGGAAACATTTGAAAGGTTTCTTCTCCTAATATTTTCTCATTCTCATTGTACATAATTTTATTTTTCAGTTTGTATATTCCTTCCCTAAATCCATAGCCCAATAGGAGGAATCACCTGGTCATGAAAGGTTCTGGATTTTTGACAACTCACAGGGGGTTATCATCCCATAGTTGGATCCAGTTGTTGAGATCAATTCCTACTTCTGAAATTTCCCTCCCATTTTCTATTTTCCCAACTTATTTTTTCCATTTCCTTTCCCTCTTCTCTACTTACCCAAATTCCCCTTTTTATTTTCTCCCTTCTATTATTCCTTTCTAGTTACTATACTTGGTCATTTTTTCAAAAATGACGGGTTTTCTGGTTGGCGTACTCACGGGTTCTCACTTCCTATTCCCATATCATGAGTTTGATCGGTTGTCGTATCATTCTATACTTAATCTTTTCTGCAGTCGCGGGTTCAAGCTTTCATATCCAATGTTCTGTGATATACATTTTGCACCCAAAAGATCAGTGATCTACATTTTGACCATCGGACTCCGCGAGCTCCTAAGTATCTCATATTTCCTATATTGAGTTTGATTGACCATGTTACAACACTTATCCAATTTTTGACCTTTTGCAATGGTGGTTCGTGGGTTCTCGAGTTGGCGAGTCCACAAAAATCCAAAATCTTAATTGCTCTCATTCATCCCCGCCACCTTCGCAATTTTCCCAATATGCATTTATTATGGTTTAATGTTAATAACTCATCATGTAGGTCCCATAAATATAATCATTAATAAGAAAAGGGCTCGAGGATATTTCTTATTAATATATCTCTCAATTGCTCATTTCAAATATTATCTGGATTAAAAGAACGCTCTCATCAACTTATGGCAGCAGCAGCTCAACAACAGTTCTGCAAAGATACTTCGAACATTTTTGGACGTGAGGACCAAAAATTTTAGTGGTCTAGAGCGTATTCTTACTATTCATCCCCTTCTGCTCAGAAGGAAATAATTTGGACATCTGGAATTGCTCATGCAGGTTGTGTTCCTGAGGTTTTTGACTGCAAGGAATTGGTTGCCTCATGCACTGAGAAATATATACCAAGTCAATAGATTATTCAACTTCAAGACCATACTTTCATATCTCTTTCACCTCAAGTGTTCTGTAAAATGATAAAACTCCCAAAGCCAATACTCACTTTCAAAGGTGAATATTGTAGGGACTTCTTGAAAAAACATGACAATGACCTAGACCTCTTGCCTAAATTCTTGGAGAATCTCGCGACCATCCATAAATATATTACCAGGTTGCAGGTCAACTCATTCAAAAACCCCTTTTGGGAAATTGCTTGGATATTCACCAGAGTGACCGGCCAAGAAAATACCACCAGTATTTCTCGTATGATTCTTTATATATTATATTTTATTGTCAAGGAGCAAGCCATTCTCGATTGGGGAAAATTGATTTCCATTGAAATCTCTTTCCAAATGTCACAATACGAAAAAGATAAGAAATTATTTATGGCCTCTTATTTGGTATTCCTAAATCGTCTATCTACAAGAAGGTGAATTGTGAATTTGACCCAGTGACCTTTTGGTACCAAGCATTGTGGAGGCACAAATCTTCCTTGCATTTTTATGAAGTTTTCAATGAATTTGTCTTAGTTTTTAAAGGATTATTGTTTGGAAAAGATACCCCCAGAATATACGCCTAGGCAAGTAAATTCTTGGATAAAAAGGGGACATTGGAGCAAATGGAAAATTGCAATGTTATTATGATTTTTGGTTCTAAGGAAAATCCTTCCTTCCTTCCATGGCATATATCTGACATAATTTTTATTACAGAGGTGGAAATGAAATATAATTTATGGCTACACTTTTTTGATGAGAAACGAAAAAAGAAATCCATACCCTTTCCTTGGAAAATAGGGGACTTTGTATTTAGAAATATGAACAAAATCGATGAATTTAGAAACCACTTCCACAATCGCAATCTCAAGTATATTGAAAGGATAAAAGGATTTGACCCTGACGGAAATTTTGTGGAACATATGTTAGCAGTGGGGCTTAGAAATTCATTTATCCATAATGTTCTAGGACAAGAAGAAGATAATAACTTGGGCGCTCCTACTCTCAATGTTGGCGACTTGGAGACAGTACTCAGTACCAATAAATTTTACCAACATAAAGGAAAGGGTCCCAGCGAGAAGAGTGCCCAGTCCCCAATTGTTACTCCTAAGACTACAACATCTCGGAGCAATTCTCTAGTGGCCCACCCATCTAGAAAAGTGATCAACAATAGTTTAGGCGGAGGAGGATATAAGAACCCCCCTCCAAGAAAAATTGAAATCTCACATAAACTTCCTCTTAGGAAGAAGAGAAATAATATTGTACAAGAGGAAGAAGAAAATCACGCCGAAAGTGACATCAATATCTTCTGCCTTGAAGATATGGAGCTTGAGGCTGACATTGAGAAAAAATTTCCTAACATTGATCAACCAGGAGGCACGGCCCACCAGAATCTGTCATTGGAAATTATTGAGAATGAGACCTTCAATGAGGAAGAGTCATTTGTGTTCCAGAGTGTTGTATTTGACAGTGAATCTAAGAAATTAATTATTTAAAAGAGTGATGTGAAGAATAAAAAAGGGAAATATCGTTCAGAGGTTAACCTAAGAAATATGCAGCCTTCCCAAATTTCTAGAATCCATAGAGAAAATGACGATGCATTGGACGACTCCATTGGTGATCTTGAAGTAGAAAATACAAAGTTAAAGGAGAGAATTAAGGAACTGGAAGAGACCTTTATGCCTCTTCCACTCCTTTCCATCCCTTTGGCAATTGTTGGACCCACGACACTTGCTGCTAAATTAAAATGATCCTCAAGCTTACTTACATCATCCAGGAGTTATGTGGAGAACAACATCAAGAAAAGAATGGAATTGATCACATAAGCTTGGGAAATTTCAAAGAACGTGATTTATTTTGGCTCGAGGGCGCATGCCTTTCATGAGTATTTGCAATCCAACCTAAAAAATGAAGAAGGTTTTTACCTTAATGTTGTGGTACCCTTTGGTGTTAAATTTTTCAACATGACAAAGCTAAGGAGAAGAGAGGAGGATCTTCCCTCTCCAAGCCGGATTAAACAATTGAATGTGCGCTAGAAAGAAAAGATAAAAAAATTTGAATGATATTGTTCAAACATGGAGCCAAGACATATCAAGAAGAGAAGAATTATTCAAAACACTCACGGAGGTAGACTTAGCCGGAAGCACTAACGAAGTCCAATATCCCAATTTTATCCTCAACTCGTTGTTCCTAACAAAGCAACAGTTTGATGAGAAATTTGAGATCTTTAGAGGGTTTTCAATTCAAAAGTTCTATGGTATACTTGAATATAAGGAGGACGACATAGAAAATTGGCTAGTGGACTACTCCGTGAAAAATCAGAATATTGAAGAAGTGTTACATGGCATTTTCTTTGATCTAAGAGACTTGGAGGGTGAGTTATTCAACATCAAAATCCAGCATGAAATCAACGTGGCACCAATTAAAAAGCTACTGATAAACTGACCGATGAAGGGAAAGAAGTAGTTGAGACGGTTCCTCTAACCATTGATGAAAACGATAAAAGGAAATCAGCAAGAAAGTAAAATTAAGGAGAGACCATCATAGTAATTTTATGCTAATCATATCCTTCTTTTTCTTTATCAGGTCCTTCATCCAATTATTCCACCTCTTTCACTAGAAAGGTTTAACCGAAGACTGATGACTCTTTTTTTCTTCTTACCAGGTCTTGTTGATTCTTCTACCACCCATTGTCTTCCTTCTAAAAGATTATTTCTTGTATTTATTTACTTTATGGTCTGCATGAGCCCAAATCCCAGTCTTTAAGACAAATGCATTTACAATTTCAAAGAATATGTAACAGACTATATATTTTTTAGAAATTTCAAGAGAACTACTTTGGGAACAATCTTGATCGTGCTTTGTAACCCTGTTTTCAAAATATAAAGTATTTGAGGTTGATCTATCATTATGTTTATTTGAGCTACCCATGTATCCACTTTGTTAAATTTCTCTTTTACATGTGTATCATCTTCTTTTTATTTTATGTGATCAGAAATCTTTATCTTAAACTATGATGGGTGTGAGGAAATTTTTCTTATGTGCTTTAAATGTGTGAAGTGTGTGATTCTTGGTCCTTTCTCAGGAACTTTCTTTAAAAGAAACCAAAAAAATATTCCTTTCATTTTCTTGCAACATTTATGCTTCTTTAATTACTACGATGGACTTCTGTCAAGTCCCACATTTTGAATATATAGAAATCACAAGAAAATCTAAAGAGGAGTACCACCTCTATAAAAACGCAGGGGGATTTATATCCTCATGAGGTTGTAATTTAAGTCCTAACAGATTCAAGCGTCAACACTTATCTATCTTGGAGTTGTGATCCACACTCACATTTTTTACATGGCTTGTACTTATGTTCTAGTATGATATTTTAAGCATTCGGTACATATCATTTGGTATCAAAGCATCAATCCTAGGGTTTTTCATCTCAAATCAAGTCATAAGATAATTTTCACTATAACTTTTTTTTCGAACGATTCGGATCGCAAAAATGGTATATTATTTAGAAAATATATAAAGGTATGTGTGGTACAAATTTGAGCTTCTGGATTGTTATAATTGTGGATATATACCTTGTGAATATAGGGTTTTTTACTAGTCCTATAACTAGTCTCAAACATCTGTTACAAGAAAAAAATCCATATCTTCTTCAAAGAGGATCCAAATTCACTGAGACTAGTTGCATTTGAACTAGAACATGCCATAGTATTTTTGGTACAATTTTTAGAATCAGTTATCAAATATTGGACATGTGGCATTTTGTACAAGTTTTCTCTCTAGGAAAGGCCAAAAATCAGCAAGGTTTGGGAAAGTTACCATAGATTTCACTTGGCACATCAAATTTTGTTTAGACCTGCAACATTGCATAGAAGACATATTAGAGTACTACAAGCCAAAATTTTAGACTCAGAAAGACCGAAATTTTATAAATTCATCAGAAGGAAGGTCGGTTAGAAGGACAAACTCCAAATCAGGGTTTCAAAGGTACGTTCACTTAAAACTATCATAACTTTTGATTGGGATGTTTGATTGAGCTCAATCCAAATCCAGTGGAAAGAGAAAACACGAGATAATATGTTGGAAAATAATAATAACAATTTTGGATATTGTTTAAGATATATTTATGTTGTAATTTGAGGATTGTGTTTAGACCTCACTTAAGAATCAATGACAATACCTAGATTTTCAGGAGATGGAGATAAAGACAAAATCACTCCTATGGAATGGTTGAGGTTGGTAAAGGAATATTATAGGATTCATTTAATAGTAATAAGTTACTTTTTTGGTGAAGCTTAGGAGTGGTGGACAAGTATTGATTTTGATACTAGATGGAACATCACATGGGAAACATTTGAATAACTCTTCTCAAATAAATGGATTAGGGATACAAAAATGGAGGCAGTGTATAAAATTCAAGAGGAGTTAAAAGTAGAAAAATAAGAGATCAACAAGAAGAGTGATGAACTATCTAAGATACTAGACCTTAATGAAGCACTCATTAAAGAAGTTCAAAAATTAAAACAAGGAAAGACTAGCAAAGGAAAGTGGGAAAATGATGATTCGAGGGAAGATTTGAAAAACAAAGATGAAGAGATATGTAGATTACAAAACCATAATAAAAAAATATTGGATGATTTCAAGATATTGAAATAAGAAAAGAATAATTATCAAAATAAAGAGGAAACGAGGATCGTAAATGAAGAATATACCAAAAGACTTGAAGCTAAAATTTACAAGAAGGTTGAAGAATCCATAAATACTGATGAGGTAAAATCATAAATGCAATCCAGAATTGAAGAAGGATGTCAAAATTCGATAAATGGGGTGAAATTGTAGCTTCAAAAGAAGAAAGAAGAAAAGATTCAAGAAGGTCGGCAGAAGATACTTGAAGAATTTGAACTTCATCTAGAGGATGTACATGCCAAATATGATGGTATTATATCCAAGGATAGAGTAATAAAAGACCAAGCAAAGAGGATAGAGGATGTCATTGCATATGAAAAGAATATAGATTAAATGCATGTGCAGAATGAAGGAAAACCATCAAATGTGAAGCCATATCGACACCCTCATTGCCAAAAAATATTTCAAGGAACACAAGAAGGTTGATATCAACATTATCAAGGAAGAAGATGAAATACTTTTCAATATTCATGGAACAAGGCATCACAAAACCATTATTCAACAAGATATTATCATAAACCAACATCTACTACAAATTGGATAAGCTTCAACAACAATACATGGAATCAAGGGAAAGAAAATTGTGCAACAACTAGCCACCAAGGATTATGACCAAAAAGAATTGATTTTAGATGGATGGATCATCATCAATGAAAATAATAAAGTAGGAACATAAGAAAAACATATTACTTGGTTTCATCACATGTGAAGCCTTCAATTACAAAGCTTTGAGGGCAAAGATTTTTGAAGGAGGGAAGGAGGGTACTATGTTATGACCCAAGGGGGGGATATATGGGATTAAATATACATAATATGACCCCAAAGGGGAGAATATATGGGGCTAAATGTACATGTGATGTGTAAATATATATGTAATAGGGTCAGCCTAATAGTAAATGGGCCTCATGTGTAGGTGTGAATAGGTATATATCGAGATCATGCATTCACTATTGAGGACATGTGAATTGTGATGTATGAACGTATTTGGTTATTTGGAAAAGGTTCTCCTATTATTTAAGGAGTTATTGTATAACATATCTATCTTGGAGTTGTGCTCCATCCTCACATTCTATACATGGTGTGTACTTTTGTTCTGATATGATATTTTAAGCATTTGGTACACAACAGGTTAACACTGGTAAAATGTGTCCTTGAAGTTATGCTTGTTTACTAGGTCACAATGGCATATATATTGATAGGTATACTAGAAAAAATAAGGAAAAAATATTTTCACTCCTTATGGATAGGTAGAAAGGAAAAAGACAAAATCGCTTTTGTCAAATGGTAGAGAATAGCTAAGCCAAAGGAAATAGGTGAATGGGGACTAAAAAATATACATTACTTTGGGAAGTTTCTAGTTGCAAAAGGTCTATGGAGGATTCTTAATAGTGAGTCTCTTTGTAACAATGTCATTATACGAAAATATATATATTTCCCTCGAGAAATATAGATCCATACCATTGATTCGGTATTGGGCTATATGGTTAGCGATATATGTATGTATTTTTGAAGTTAAATATTCCCCTCTTATTCAAGTGGATCATCAAATAAATATTTTTTTAAGGAATCAATTAGGTCATTGATGGGCCAAGGTATTTCGACAATAAGTATTTTATGTGATAGAACCCCAAGAACGCACTTAAATTATTAATCTGGATGTGCAATGCTTTAGAGGTGTTATGCAGTGTATATGAAACCACAACAAATTGTTGCACACTAGGAGAAAGAAATCTAATCTACACTAACCCATTCAAAATCATAATACCTATAACAACCATTGCTACCTTTGAATAAAGAAAGATATATATAGAAAACCATCAATAGAAATGTATCAAAAAAAACCCATCATTGCACTTTGAATCCCAATGAAGGAAAGATACTTTTTTTTAAAGGAAATAAAACAACCAATAAATACATATAAATCCATAAGGATATATATATATATATATATATATGGAAGAGAGAGGAATGAACAAAAAGAGGAATGGGGCTCATAATACCCATCAACTAAAGGGTTACATGCCCTATCAAAAAAATACCAAAACGAATAAAAATTTAAACAACTTCTGGTATTCTCCATTCATTTTCTCTTTAACTATTCCTCTCTACATGAATCCATTTATTATTAGCTATAAAATATACAAATTAAGTATTCCTCTCTACATCATCCTAAGGCTCAAAATATCTTTCATCCAGCACGATATTCTCAAATTTATAATCCTCAATTGAATCTGATCCATTATCTGAGTTTAGGAAACCTTGATAATTTTAGCCAGTATGGCTCAAATGGAAAGAATATATCGAACCTCTAAACACACCCAAAGGCCTCATATTCATTCATCTTTATCATGTTCTTTGAACTTGTAAATTAAGAAAAATCAAATAGATGAAATGCTTCAACTTGCCTTGGAAATTCTTCTTCAATTGATGGTAAACAAATATTTAGCGGATATAGTGTGTGATCAATGATGTTTTTTAATGGCAATGATTCCAATAGTAATATTTGTTTAGGATCATCCATGAACATATTCATTTGGAAACATGAATTATACATGATAGTGTGACATGTTGAATAAAGTACCCCATGCTCTCTTGGATACATATCCTTCCAATCCCTATTATGATGAGGCAATAATTTTCAATCACCAATTTACCAACCTTTTCAGTTATGTAGAAACTATAGATAAAGGCATATATTTAGCATGAGATAAATAACTACAGTAATTTTTGTACTTGATGGGTTAGTTTATTGTATACTTGTGGAAATATATCCTCATCCACACAAGCTTTTAAATTCTCTAAAGTTAAATCCATTAAGATCCCCATATTACTTGCAACCTCACCTAAACTTTGATAGCAACAAATTTTAGAAACTTGAATGTTTTCCTTTCTACCAGGGTTCTTATTTTTTTACATCATCCATGTCAAGTGTGTAGACCTTTCTTGAGTCTTCATGTAACATATATTTTTTCTGATTTCAAAAATGTCCTTGTTCCCCACTGCCATAAGTATTCTCCTACCAATTATCTCTTCAACAACATTATTCTTCACTCTAACAATGTTCTCAATATACAAAGCATTATGATCCTTATGAATAACTATGTGTGGCATCCTCAAAGAATTATTGGTCGCAATTTTAATGCAATAGTGGGAATAAGCTCTACAATTTTTTATATTTCCAAATGTACATGGTCTTTGTAGTGTTGAAAGTTGACAACCTTGTAGCAAGGCTTGTAGTCTTTGAAAGTCCACATCACAATGGAAATCTTTGTTGCATTTGAGATGTAGACAAAATTGTAGCCATGCCTTTGAATTTTGAATTACAGGACTATATATGGTTGTAGTCTCAACTTCTAAATCTGAAAACCAAGAACACAACTAAGAAGGATACAACAACAAGTTATGATTGTTTTTCAGCTTTTTGGGGCTACGATAGGAGGCCTCTTTTTTGTGTTGCCTTGAATTCAGTTCTTGTCACAAAAGTCGTGAAGGGTTGACAATAATTGGTTATTGTCACTTAGAGTTGCATGCAAATAAGAGAGAGTTGAGAACCAAATTGCAGAGCCGAGAAAAACCCCATAGTTGAAGTAGTTGTCATTGGTAACCAGTTTACAGAATTGGTGCCACCAAAAGCAACAACACACGTACCAAAGAAATATTGAACAATAGCATAGACAGTAGAACCATAGGTTGAGGATACTCCAAGAGAAACATCATCGGAGAGGAGGTTTTCCCGAGACTATATTCCACCAAGGAAGGTTGATTCCCCACCAGTGACATTGCAGAATATTCCCTACTATGAATCGGTGATGCCCGACATCCGAGATGAAGTCATCATGGATGAAGACATGTTAGGGAGGGTGCCACAACTCAAATATGCATACCATGATATCATAGACATGACAAATTTCCCTGAACTTGTGCCACACCACTACTTGGAACCGAGGATAGATCCAACAATGAACCAGAGGATAATTGTGCCAAAGGTATGGGCCAAAGGACTAGAGCGAGCATACATATTAAACTTGTTCAACATCCCACATTTCAACAGGAACAACAAGGTGAATGCATGTGTTAATTTTCTTGTAACATGTGTGCATGGAGGTTATTTGTGGTTGGATAGGCCAATCTCTATAGAAAAAAACCTAATAGAAAGGATCACATGCTTACCATCGCAGGGACAAGATCCAAACTCGTTGTTTGTAGAAAAGAAAACTAATAAGACTCTATCAGAGATAATGAGGGAAAATTTTCACACAATTAGAGGTGTGCACAGGTTGGGTGTGTCAAGCATATGCAACCCAATAGTAAGGCTTTCAATGCAGGCCTTGGCATGCAAGTTACTGAGGAAATGCAGAAAAGACCAAGTTCCAGTGGGAGTGATAGTTGTAGTGGAGAAGTGTGTCAAAGGGATATTGATGAGCTAGGCGCCTTTCTTATTGAACCAATTCTTCATCGACTGTGCAGAAGCATAGAATAGAAGCATGGAACTCCATTATCCATGGATGATAATTCGGGTTGCATTCGCAACGTGGGAAGAGCCAGAGGATGTGCAGTTCTTGGGTCTCAGAGGAAAGCCATGCTTGGCAGCTAAGTATCAAAAATTTGGGTACATGCCTAATAAAAGAAGACATATAGACACTAATGTGGAGTTCTTTCTATATGGAAAAAGGATTCATAATTGCATCAATAATTCACCACGTATTTTACCGCAATTGGTAGAGGTGTACACCCTGATTGCACAGTTTATGAAAGACAAACATTGTATCTATATAAAATCAAAGAAAGACCCAAGAGAGGAATGGGTCCAGACAAAATAAAAGATCACAGAAGAATATATCCACTTGATCATGCAAGATTGGGATCCATAGTGGAAGGTTCTTGTGAATGGAATAGAGACAGAGCACTTTGACAATGACACAGATGTATAGGGTAATGGATAGGGAAATGAACAGGGCAGAGACACAGAAGACATGAAATAGGCAGTAGAGGAGAAAAGGAAAGACAAGGAAAAGGGGCCAAGAATAATTGCACGCAAGAATATGAAATCCCACAAGGTATCGGCTAACTATACTCTGATGGATGATGACATCGATAGAATCAACTATCAAGTGAGAGATGCACAGATGAAGAAATTGAGCAAGCATCGTGAAAATAAGAAGAACTACTCCATTAGGTGAAAACTAGTTCACAACATTGTAAAAAATCTTGGAAGCAATGAGGATAGCACCAGAGTGCATATCCAATGAAGGACCATCAACGGGCCCAACTGGGGAAGCAGGGGATACCACTTCTCATTTTTTAAATATGGAAACATAGCACAGAGTGTTGAAGATCTCACTAGATGTGATTGAGTTCCAAATGCCTGAGATGCAGGAGCAGGTACAATGACTAAGACACTTGGACTTATTCATTTTACGGATACTCGCAACAATACTACAAGGCTTACACATCGGTATTGTAAGGGAGATATAGTTCCGCACAGAGTCAGCATCAAGCAAGGTTGTGAAGGTAGCGGTGGAGAAGATAGAGTTGTAGCAAGATTATGCAACTGCTTTACAGGAGAAGACCATGGTTGAGGAAAAGGATGACAAGATATTGAAGGAGAAGAGTGAGGTTGAGGATAAGGTTGAGAGAATATTAAAGGAGAAGGATGAGGCTAAGTAGCACACAGAGAAAATACAACATCCCATCATAAAACTCTATAAGCATATTCCATAAATGTCGATGGTGGTAGAATCCACTCTTGAAGAACAAGTCTCAAAAATCATGGAAGTCATTAAAGGTTTTCGCACCAGGATCAAAGACTTGGAATCACGCACCACACTAGGGACACCACTGGAGGAAAAGGCACAAAGAGAAATAATCGTTATGACCTTAGTAGCAAATATTAAGAGGTTGTATGAGGAATGCACAAAGCTATGTGAGGAAAGTGTGCATATTTGGACAAATCTGATGGAGGATCCAGAGATGAAGGCTATGGAAGCTATATTAAGGGATGGGTAGGAAAAGGCGCAAAAGGATTTGGAGAACATAAGTACATTGCAACCAGTTGAGTGCATGATGACCATCCTGGCACAAAGTTAGTCATACAATGAAGTAGAAAAGATAATGGACCAATAGAATATTCCCCAACAATGATTAGTACCAATCTAGGACAAAGCACTAAGGGTAGTAGGGGAATTGTTAGCTGCACAGGCCTTGGTAAAGAAAGAAGCACATGACAACAAGGAGAAACTTACAACCCTAACTACGCAAGTCATTGAGGATATTTTGGAACAAGAAGAAAAAGTCAAGAAATAGGTCGCAACAACAAAGAAAACACTCCAAAAGTTCATGGAAGTTTTAGGAGGCACGACGCAATAGGCCTAAGTGGCTCAGGATGAGAAACATGTGAGCGTTTGGGGCATGTTGGATAGGCAGTTCAACAAACTAATTTTTGAGGCCACACGCAAAAGCAAGAAGGACCACAGTTAGGCATGCAAAAGAAGATAGACGTGCAAGAGCAGGAGGAACAATAGTCGGGAATGTAAAAGCAGCATGCAGGCACAAAAGTAGGAAAAACACTCATGAACAATAAGTCATCATGGGTTGTCATAGGGTTTTGGGGATGACTGAGTAGGGTTTTAAGCCCTAAATTCTATGTATAAATATGTTATGGGTCGGATAGAATAGGGGGTTTCTACTTAAGGAATAAGAAGCTGAGAGAGAGAGAGAATAGATTGAGAATGAAAGAGAGTCTATATGTGAAGGTTTAGGGAGGGTTTGCAAAGAGAGGATTGCACTACAGAGCGGCTAGGCATGATGGTGAAGGATAGCATGATATCTCTATTATAAGTGCAGTGTGCAAGCCTAAGATGAATTGAATGAAGAATAATAAAGAAGCCATCCATTGTGGACGTAGCCCAAATTTTGAGTGAAACCCATTAAAATTTGTGTCTGAATGTATTTTTATGTGATTTTTCAGGAATGTTCTATTTATGCATAACTAGACCACCTATATATGTATAGTATATGATCAAAGCATAATAAATATGAATGTTACAATGAGTAGTCTATGTTTCAATATGTGTCGCAATGATGTTGCATAATCAAATTTTATTAATTAATCATGGGAAAAGAGACAAACAATACGATGCACAAGGTAGATAAGTAGGAATGAATATGATGATAGCCTCCCATCCCCTCGTCCCTACAGAAACTTGGTTCCTGCAGCCCCAATAGATGCCTCTGCTGAGACTTCACTTGCATAAAGGTGATGACAAAAGGGTTGGTGTCTACAGGGTTTGTTGGTAGAGTAAATTGAACCTAGGGTCTTACAATCGCACGCCAACAACTGGGGTCTTTGATTTATATGTTAATAAAGGTATATTGTAGTTTAATTAATTATATTAGAACCTGAATAGATCTACAAATATAATGACCACAAATATTGAATACACAATAGATCCACAAAGCAATATAGAATAAACCACACTTTATTATATCAAAACCCTTGAGGTAGGGAAACACCATACAATGGATCATATTATGGAAGGGATCATCTCCTATTCACTTGCCTCTTCGAGGGGGGCATCCTCTTATTGAGCTTCAGCTCCAAATACAATATTTCTCTTCATATCTCATTACATTGCTTGAACCCCTTTATATATTTCTACCATCACCTAAGAACATTCTAGAGGAGAAATCTTCTAGAAGTAGAACCTTCTAAGAAGTCCTCTTACATTTATTATATCTAATTACCTATTTATTATATCTAACTACCATAGTGGGCCTTATTTAATAATATAGTGGACCTAGTCCACCTTACATTGAATGACCTCCACTATTATCACTATGGGCCCTATGGGCCCCCCCACTACCTCTCTAGCTACCTTACAATACAATTAATTAACTTATAAGATAATCATTACAAGAGTGGTATTGAAATGAATTATTAGGCTAAGTAAAAATGTAATTACGGAAGGGGGTTATTAATTTGTGGAGACTAACTATCCCTAATGAGGGTCAAATAGATAAATATCGAGCGGTATTTTAAGAAATTATTGATTAAGTAACTTAATTTGTTTATAGGAAATAGACAAATATCAATCTCGGATCGAATGAGCCTTTGTACTCTATGGTGGTGTGGCACTTCATGATGGGTTCATGTGTCAAAGTGGATATCGAGCCAAATGTCATGTTAGGAGATAGGTACACAATGGTAGCAGCAACCAAGGTGGAAAGCGAGATTCAATATCAGTCATAGATATTCGAAGGTCCTACATAAGCTAAGTGTCGCTGGTGCGGGAGAAGGGTCGTTAACCATCATGTGAATTTGTGACTCTAAAGGAATCAGGGATATTGGATTTGTAGGTCATATCCATCGAAGTATGTGAGATTGGAGAGAGATTTTCGGAGTGGTTTGAGTGCCTGAAACGAAGGAACTTTGATGAAGAGACTCCAAGAGGTGATCAGAGTCGTTGATCACTCAACTCTTAGGACCGTTAGATCTATTAGAGGGAGTCGTTGATTCGGAGGGCCCGGTGGGCTAGTTGGCAGGCGCCATGTTAATTTTGCATCGGATGGCGCAAGTGATAGGAATCCATGTGGAAGTGAGCGGCTTTGAACCAATGAGGGTATAAGGAACTTTAGGAAGCTATAACTTTCAATCCAGATCTCGGTTTTGAGCATGGTTATAGTCGTCGGTAAGCTCTTGGCAAGAAAAAGACGATGGTATCCTCTAGAGGAGGCTTTGAGATGATTGAGAAAAAGTGAAAATCTAATGCCCCATCCCTTGAAAAGGTACTTAGGGGGTTGGGTGTGTTACAGAGTGGTATTAGAGCAGGCAATAACACTTGACTTGCTTAAGCTCGTGAAATATTCGAATAAATTTTCTTAGAAAAACTTTTAAGGGGGAGGGCATCCTACCCTACCCTATCTATAAGAGCTTATTTAAACTTTACTATTGAGAAGAGGGATGAGACATAGTGATTTTTTTACATCTAAACTGCATATTGTTGTTTTATGCTAAATGATGAAGCTTATTCACCTTACAAAATTACATGTGATGTTCATAAATTAGTGGATAATTAATTAACAGAAAATGTTGTTATCATCACTTAAACATTGAATGGACAACAAGGAAAACTATAGCGTAAATAATGGTGACACATCATGAGATGGGAGAGATCTCCCATAACATAGAAGAAGAGTCTGATGAAAGGAGAGTGGTGGAAACCCCTCCATATTTGGTTGAAACTATAAGGATCCTCATGTCAAAATTACAAATTTTTAAAGCAAACAATGAGAGGATTATAAAAGAATAAGAAAATCAAACTGAAATAAATTTAGTTTTGTTGCAAATCCTGTCAAACATACAAAGGCAACTACAACATGGGCCAGCAGTCAGTAATGTGGACAAACATCAATCCAAGAAAACCCAAAGTCCCCTTGAGATACAAAAACATGACCCTGAAAATTACAACACAAGAAGACGCACCTCAAAGAAGGCCCAACATGGAGCCAAGAGGCATGCTAACATTAAGGATTCATCTAAAGAATCCTCTAGTCAGGGTGCTAACGGCTGCAAGGAACTGTCAAACAGTGAAGCTAGTTTACATTCTCAAAGGATAATAATGAGGAGGAAACATTTCAAGAGCCATGACCCTGAAGAGTTTAAGAAAGCCAAACCACCCACTTTTTATGGAGAAATTAAAAAGCGGGAAGAAGCATAAGTTTGGCAGCTTAGATTATAGAAGTACTTTAGAGTTCATGACCACTCTAAAAAATTGAAGGCTCGAATATCCATTTTCAACTAGAATGGAAAGGCCTCTATCTTGTGGGAGGACCTTAGGAATGTAAAGGGAATCCAAGAGAAAGAATTGTCGTGGAGGTAGTTTGAGAAATACTTTAAGAAGAAGTACTTGTTTGAAAGGTACTATGATGAAAAGACTAAGGATTTCTATGAAATCAAGCTAGGAGAACTCACCATATGTGAATATATCAACAAATTCATTGAGTTGATGAGGTATGTTCCCTATATAAAGGATGAAAAGGAGAAGATGTGGTGATTTATTAGTGGGTTTCCTCAATAATTTCAAGACATAATTGACTTCGATGAACCTAATACTTTAGAAGACACTATTTGGAAGGCAAGGTACTACTATGAGCAATTCAAGAACAAGGAAGAACCTCACAAGGATTGGAAGAAGAAAAGTAAATTCGGATTCAAGAAGAAGGGGTTTAAATCCTCAAGATTTAAGAACCATGGGAAAATCTCTAAGATGAGCCTTCCTACTAAGAGTGTGTATTAGCAAAATTTTCCATATCAGAGTGAAAATAAACCCTTTGGATCAGCCCTAGGAAAGATTGGTAATACAAAGAGAGAACCATTGAAATGTTGGGGATGTGGAGAAGAACATTTGTTGAGGGAATGTCCATATAGGAAACAGGGAAATTGGAGGGTCTACAACATCTAGGAAGCTTCCACAATCAATGTTGTGGCTAGGATCATGCCACAAATTTATGTAGCTCTGGATAATAAACAAGTTGATCACCAAGATTTAGTGGTGAAGATGGAAGGTACGATTACTGACCATGTTATTTACATTTTAATTGACCCTGGTTCTAATTTGAGTTATGTTTCCCCTCAAACTATTGAGAAATGTCAATAGCAGCAAGTAAAACTTGCTAAATCATTGTTGGTACAAATAGCCACTAGAACAAAAAGAAATGTAACAAAGGTCATACCAACATGCCAATTCATTATGCATGGGATGTCTACCCAAGCAACCCTAAACATACTCCCTTTAGGATCTTATGACATGTTGATTGGCATGGACTAGTTGGTTGCCCATAAAGCTAAGTTGGACTGTTACAATAAAACATTAGAGTATGAAGGTGAGGAAGGGAGGAAAAGGACCCTATAGAGAATTCAAAATCTTGTCTCGGTTAGACAAATATCAACCCTTCAAGTGAAGAGGTATTGCATAAAAGGATGTCCTTCGTATGAAATACAAGTACTGAACTATGTTGAGGACAGTAAATCGAGCCTAAAGGACCATCCTATATTGAGAGGGTACAAAGATGTGTTTCCAGAAGAGGTACCAAGTTTACCTCCATGGAGAGATATTGATTTCTTAATAGAACTTGTACCTGGAGTGGTGCCAATGTGTAGAGAACCCTATAGAATGAGTACACCGGAGCTAGTTGAGCTCAAACTACAACTGAAGGAGATGTTGGACAAAGGTTACATCTGGCCTAGTGTGTCTCCTTGGGGAGAACCAACCTTATTTGTGAAGAAGAAGGATGGCACACTCAGGTTGTGCATAGACTATAGGAAACTCAACAAGATGACAATTAAGAATAAATATCCCTTACCAATGATTGATGACTTGTTTGACCAGTTAAGGGGTGCTACAATTTTCTCCAAGATTGATTTGAGGTCTGGATACCATCAAGTTCGGATTGAGGATGAAGACATCCACAAAACAGCCTTTAGGACAAGATGTGGGCATTATGAATTTGTGGCAGTGCCATTTGGGCTTACCAAGTGCACCATCCACCTTCATGTGCTTGATGAATAACATGCTCAACAAGTTCTTGGACAAATTTGTGGTGGCATTTATTGATGATATCCTAATCTATTCTAAGAGAATGGAAGAGCATGAAGAGCACCTCAAGTTGAAGATACTTCAAGTGTTGAGAGAAAGAGCATGAAGAGCACCTCAAGTTAGTGCTTCAAGTGTTGAGAGAGCACAAGCTCTATGCAAAGTTTAGTAAGTGTGACTTTTTCCAAAAACAAGTCCATTTCTTAGGCTATGTCATCACCAAGGAAGGAGTGGTAGTCGATCTTGACAAGATCAAATCCATTATGGATTTACCTACACCAAAAGTTGTAGTTGATATCATATCCTTTATGGTCCTAGTAGGATATTACAGAAGGTTCGTAAGGGGGTTTTCCAAGATTGGTTATCCAATCACCTCTCTTTAGAAAAAGGGAGTTAAAATTGTTTGGACAACATAGTGTGAAGACAATTTTCAGCAACTAAAACACCTTTTAGAAAATGCACCTGTGATGAAAATTGCAGACCCAAACAAGGACTTCCTTGTGTGTATGGATGTATGCAAGGAATGACTCGAAGGAGTCCTTGTGCAAGAAGGGCATGCGATTTTCTACGAATCCAGAAAATTGAATGAGCATGAAATAAATTATTTAATACATGAATTGGAATTGGATACCATAGTACATGCTTTGAAAATGTGGATGCATTACCTCTTAGGCAGAAAAATTATACTTATGAAAAAACATAGTGGGCTGAGATATTTGTTTGATCAGCCCAAACTCAATGTTATAGAAGCTAGGTGGATGGCTCTCCTTAGTTAATTTGATTTTGAAATCAAACATATTAAGGGAAAATAAATTAGAGTGTTGATTCCCTCAGTAGAAGCATTAAATTGATTCACTTGGAAGCTATAAGCACGTGTGAATCATACATCAAAGAAAAGGTTAAAGGTGCACAATGAACATATGATTTTTTCAAAACTGTAAAGGCACATCTAGAGCAAGAGACTACATGGTTGAAGTATGGGCATGGATGATTTTAGGGGCTAAATTTCGCTCATGGACTAATTTTCCATGGTTTTTCCAAAAATGAGATTTTCTATTTTAAAAATGATTCGCCCAAATTTTATAGGATAAAATTATTTTACCTTAAAAATCACCAAAATTTTATAAAAACTATATAAAATCCTTAGAAATTTGAATATTTTTACAAAAATATCGCCAAACATTTATAGTTGGCATATGATGGATTAGTAAGATTCGCCAAGGTTTCTACAATTTAAAATAAATTTTCATCCTTAAAATCATCCCTAAGTATGGGGGCTATCAATTGTTGGATGATGGCATGTTAACCTACAAAGGTCGATTGTATATCCCAAATTGTGACGACTTGAAGAAGTTCATCATGGATGAACTACACAAAAGTGTTGGACACGCCGACTACACTGAGAGGGGGGGGGCGGTGAGCAGTGTAGGGCTCTTTTTCCCAAAACTTCCCTCTTACACAAAACTCATTAGTTAGCAATCACCATTAACTCATTACTCATTGTTGTCATTTATAATCAGTTTAATGTGAACACATATGAGCAATATACCATCAACAAGTCATCACCACATGTCATCACCACAAGGAACTCAAAGAACACAATATGTATGTACAATTTATTTTTTATTACAGACTACAATCCTTGGGGTTTATCAGCAAAAACTGAATAGAGTACAACTCTACAAGAGAACCAGCTCTATATGCAAGACTCAGCTTACATCCTCAGCACCAACTGAGTTGAGGCAACAATCCTCCACAGATATCAATATGTCACAGGTACGCGACTTGTCAGTAGTGCAGCCCGCATATGTATGTGCCATGGCTCACTACAACTTGTGTATGTACATGGCCAATCTATAATGCAACATGTGTATACTTCTGAGCAACTAGGGTTTTGCTTTGCTTCACATGCTTAGATCTTTTTCTCCCTGCAATCACATTCTCTTCTGTCTTTCATTGTCCAAACTGACCACCAGCCAGTCACAACACATCCAAGCTCTCCAATATCTTATTCATTCTTCTCAATCATACAATATAAATGTTGCTCAAACATGTGTAAACAATCTGTATATTATAACCATTGTATCAATATTGAATCATAAGACTATTTCTCACTCCATAAACCAACTCAAACCATATCATAACAACCATACCAAGAATGCCTTAAGAATTCACCAAACAAACAAGATATCCATCAAGTCAAAAATATCTCCA
>SNQJ01S0140504.1:0-25035 GCA_010110895.2 Picea sitchensis | reverse complement strand
TAAGATGAAACAAACTATTGACCAAATGGACTCCCGGATCCCATGTCAAATTTGGAATTTCATCACTTCCAATCCCCACTAACTGCTGGTGTGCCCTACTGGTAACTGTCAAAATCACTCCACCCTCATCCCAATGAGAGTCTCAATATGTAGCAACCTATGAGATATCCTATGTCCCATGGCCTAGGATACTCCCCATCACGCCCATGGCATAAACTATCTGCCCCACCGCTGTCGTGATGAATGCAATCAAGACACTCATGTCAAGTGGTTTCGGCCTACCAACGCTCCATGTCCCCTGCCACTATCTATCTCCCCCTATGTTGCTGTCAATGATGAAAGTATTGAGAAAGGCTATCATAAATATCTGCAACCAACTGTAGGACTAGAATGTATCATATGCTTTGGTCAATCCAAAGGACTTAACCAAAATCTCGTTCATCGACACCCATGGTAAATAATCGCCTGTACTCATCACTGAACACCAACCATCATGTACAATGGTAGGTACCACCACCAACTGCGGGTCAATCATTCTCCATCTATCATCAATCATGCAATTGCTGCTACGGTGAAGGTTATCTCCCATATGTGTATACTGCTATGAAGGAGAGGAATCTCCATGCTCTACTAAGTACATCTCGTCCTTGCAATCTAATGCCTTTTCGCGTGATAATTGCAGATTTCAGTTTTTAAATTTACATAATCCAAATATTTTAGAGATTTTTCAATTCCCTGCATTTAAAATTTATATAAACATGTGTACTCCTGAACACAATATCTGCATAATTCCTATATTAAACATTTGTGCTCTTGAATGCAAAGTCTCATAGAAATACGAAGAAAGTTCATATTTTCAAACATCAAGAGCCTCAAATATTCCAAGTCTCAGATTCCGATTCCAAGCCTCATATCTAGAGTCTCGGATTCCTATTCATCTGCTCGTCATTAATATCAAACAATGCATCAAATATTATTATGGACAAAAATGGAGAATTATTACAATCTGCCTTCACAACATAAAGGCTTAGCATTCACTTGTTCTTCTCGCCTTAGCTACTCGCTACCACCGAAGGGATTCTTCACAGCCTCCGTGACGCTCTGCGTAGCACCCTTCACCTTTTCTCCCGCCTGCATTAACATGATCCAAACTCCATTAATATCAATACATTCAAAACAAAAACAAAAGAAACCTTCAAATTTAATTGTTCATCTGTTCAATCAGCTCTTCTAAAGCGACAAATACAATATTTTTAAATGGAAATTATCAACTACCTATTGGAAGAAAGAGCCAATTTGTTCCTTCCCCTGTTGGGCTGTACCCATAGCGGACTGACCCATTCCCTTGGTCGCGTCAGTCGCCTGGGAAGCCTTCTCTTGAGTCATATCCTTCATCTGACCAGTCTTGTCTTGCACAGCACTGGCTGCCTCAGAAGCTTTCTGTTGAGCACTTCCCATTACCCCCTTAGCAAAACAAAATATACAATACCATCAATAACAATAAGCTTTTAAAAACGTCCATACTAAATAAAATGAGAGTACAAATAATATATATCGTTACTTGAGTTGTTTGTTGAGCTTGTCCAGCCTTCTCCTGCCCATATTGCTTGTACTGCTCTGCCATCTTTGAGTTGTTTGTTGAGCTTGTCCAGCCTTCTCCTGCCCATATTGCTTGTACTGCTCTGTCATCTTTGACAATAAGAGTAGATCGATCGACCTCTTCAACGGTAATGCAATGCTCTGATTGGTGGTAGTGTTGCAATGAGATTTCGTGGAAACCAATGAAGGGCATGGTCCCTTATAAATATGAGGCAGGAGACCACCGGAGACTGACACATCTCTCGTTGAATGATACTGCTATAAGGATAATGGCCAAAGAATCTTCCAAAGTGTCATCCGTACGCGGATGCGGAGATAACGAATACTATGACCATATTGTGGGGCGTGGCTAAATCCCATCATCATTAAATACGAAGTGTTTTTCAACCGTATGAAGAACATACACCAGAATTTTTTAAATGAGAATGGAGTAGTGGTTTCAATAGGGACTAGGCTAATTCGGGAACAAACATACTCATTTTTCAGGTAAAAAGTTGGGCTTGAATCCTGCCAGATTTTTAGGGGTAAGAGGAAAAATTGCTCGAGAGTTAGCCCTCGATTCAATGTACAACAAAAACCAAGTCCTAAAGAGTTCGGTGACACCGAGGGCATTCTCAATAATTCGGTGTTTATCGGGGCATGAAATGTGCTTTTCAGCCCAAAATAAGTTTAAGACCACGCCGTGGAACCATATCACATGTAGGGCATAAAAAACGAGGATGGGCGGAAGTGTGGGCCAGATCATCCAACGATTGAAATCGAGCCTAATCAATGATGGAGGACAATGGTCGCATCGGAAAACAATCTAGAATTTAACGCAACATCGAGGTGCGACAATGGTTTTGGGTTGCTACGTGTCAAAGAGTAAAAGGTGTCGCATGGTAAAGAGCGAACAAGGAAACCACTCCTTAAGGGTCGTGACAACGATATTTCTATCCTGCGAAGATCGCACACGAGACAACTCATCGCCTATAGGACCACTCGTTCACCACCACCTGGAGTCAACATGGTAATCCACCTAGACAACTAGGAAGTTGAAGAACACTTAATAGGAAAGCCATGTGTATTTTAACCCTGTCATAGATCACCATCTGTGGTAAGGAGTCCCGCCATTGTTCTCGGTCGCCATGTTAGAATGAGCCATACATACGCCAATCTTGGAAAGACACTTCAGCGCCTACATGGACCAACCCCAACTTGCCACTGGTCCACGTGTTGTATGAAAATGTCAACATGACGTCATCCAAGTTTTGTACGTTTTCCATGTTTCAAAGCCTCTAAACTATTGGGAAAAAGACATATGTATGAAAGAAAAGGCACAAGGGAAAACATTTCAATTGAGTGGGAAGATTCACTAACAACCTGGCAGATCTGCTAGAAATGACTTGACATGTAACATGATATCCAACATAGCGTGTTCAATATCACATCCCTCATCATATTGATTTTTGTGGTCATCAAGAATAACAATATTTTTCCACCAGCGTGCTAGTTCATATGTCTTGGTTAGCAGTTAAGGCTAGAGTGTGACTAGTCGTATCCATCCACAGGTTGTCTCCTGGGCATGTCAAGTTTTTATAAGAAAGAGTAGGGGAATTGGGGATAAACCATTTTACAAATAATATAGTTTCTGCTAATACAAAGATCATGATGCCCAATATAACACACGATGATTTGGCTATGCAAACCCCTTCCACAAGAGAGGATTATCGACCATCATGTCTACATATGTGGGGAGAAAATGTTTAGTGCATCACTAAGGAAAGAATGTCCTTCTCTGCTATCATTAGCACAACATGGAAACCAAAAGGGCATTCAAGAATCTAACCTAATCTGCAGTTGTATCAACTGGACAACCTGAGGCAATATATTGAGGTAGGAGATTCAAAGCTCTAGTCAATGCTACCATGCACCAACAAAGGTTGGTATTGAGGGGCCCTCTTAGGCCCCAATAGTCGTCACATATATGTTATTAGAAATTAGACTACATGATAGTAATGAGTACTAAAGTAAAAATATATGTAACAAGTGGTAATGTAACTACACAAAGGATTAGTTGGAGGCTGTGCAGCACTCCAACCTTTTACCTATTGTATAAATAACTCTAAATATGGAATACAAACTTGTAATGGATTTCCTTCCCCACAGTTATCTCCTTCTTTCTTGGGACTATGTGTGTCTTGATGTGTGTTAAAATGTAGTCTCTCTTAGATGCTTGTCTCAATTGCATGGACTACAACATTTTGGTTTCAATTTCATGTGACTTGAACTTGGATAAAGATAGAAACTTTGAGCTTGGGTGGAAGATTGGCTAAAGAAGCTCGTAGAATTATTTGAGATGCATGAAGGGAATCTTGGAGCGGTTGTTTTCCTAGATTTTTCATCATACAAATTCATCATGGATGTTGTTGTGTGAAGAAAAAACTGCATAAGAAATCAGAAAAGTTCATCAAAATGAAAGTAAAATAAAAATATATTATGACGACAAAGTAAGAGGCTCTCCCACTCCATACTACGAATCACATTTGTATTAAAAGAAAAAATATGTGAACTGGAAGTCCATAGTTGAATGGTTTATCTGTTGCAATGAGTTTATTAAAGGAACTGACCCTTGGTCGTGGTGGACATGGTGGTCGCACAAGGAATGATCATTCATGTATGATTGTCACTATGGAAGAGATCACTACTACATATTATGTCAAAATTCCGACGTTTTATTTGCGGTGGTATGGACAAAATTGTCCATATTGTTGTTGCAAAATAGAGGGAATTTATAAAAAATAAATCATGTTGCCCGATAACATCAATCTTGCCACGTTAATGTCACTCTGCCACAGTAATGTGGCTCTTTCAAAGTTGATGTAAGCTCTTGCCACGTTTTCCAACTGGAGCGATCTCTCTTGCCGCGTTTTCCAACTGGGCGTCTTTCTTTCCGTTGTGAATGTATGTCTAATTGCCGTTAAAGTCACTCTTGCCGTTCCCACTGGAGCATTAAATAACGCCGCGTTTTCCCACTTTGGAGCGTCACTCTTGCGTTTGTGAAGATGTATGTCGCCATTTCCACGTTAACGTCGCTCTCGCCACATTTTCCACTGGAACGTCTCTCTTGCCATGTTTTCCAACTTTGGAGCGTCTCTCTCTTGCCGCGTTCTTTTTCCATTTGAGCGTGGCTCTTGCCACATTTGTGAAGATGTATGCCGCAATTCGCGGCGTTTGTAAAGAATGTAATGTCATAATTCACGGCTGGTTTGACTTAAAGGTTTCCCTCCTCAACAGATCACCTTAGTATGTTCACCAAGTCAAAATACCAGCGGTCACTTAGGACTTTTTATGTCGGAATTGGGACGTTACAAAATCGATAAATATGTTGCATTTAACGAATGTTGCAACATGTTTGCTATAATAACGACACTTAAAGGGAGTTGGGATGGCACAACACCTTCTCAATTACAACTTGACCTCCTTTATGCTTCATCACCTTTTATATGAAGTGATACTTATTATTAGTGTTGGGTATATAATCAACGCCATAATTTTTAGAGAGTTCAAACTACTAGAATAAAAAGAAATGCTCTCATCTTTCCTTGTTTTATGAAAAGCAAGTCTCTTTTGGAAAGAGAAATCCTTCTCATTAGTGATTAAGGCCTTCCACCTTTCGGTGCCTTTGTTTTCTAATCTTTGTTCATATCCATAGTCCCTTTCATGCATTTCTTCTTTTTGTCCTTTCCTGTCTACTTCTTGTTTTTGGCAACTTCTTCTTATCACTTCCTTTAATTTGGATCCTATCAATGAAGGTTACCTCCTTTATTTTGGGATGTGGTAAATGGGGTTCCTCCTTATGCCTAAAACCATATGGATCTCCTTGTCTAGATTGAATCCTTCAATATTTTGAACATGTTCCTTCTTTTCCTTTGCCTAGCAAGATCCTATATAACTTTATGAACAATAACTTAGGAGAATGTCTCTACAATGGGGTCTTTGTATACCTTTTATTTATCTTTGTATACCATGTGTTTTTCATAGGCTCTCCAATGGTTTTTTCATTTGGATTCTTATCTCATTTTTGGCTTTGTCTTCTAATTCATTCTCTTTATTCAGGCAAATCAATGCTTTAACTTTCTTGAACACTCCTTTTGTCGTCCAAGTGAGTGGATGGCTCTGATTACATATTTTCCATAGGACCATTTATTCCGAACCTATGAATCATCATTGACCCCTCCTCGTCATTTGTGATCTTGTGTTCTATCTAAATACTATTACAATTTTTATGTTTCAAATATTTCGATCTAGGATAGTCCCTTGCATCATGTGTATCATGACCATATATGTAACACCACATTTTAATGCAATGTTGAAGTAATTATCTATTGTCCCCAAGCTCCACGTGTGACAAACTTGAATGATTTCTTTCCTATGGAAAGGGTAACAATATAAGAATTATTGTCTTGGGCTTGTCCTCATAAGACATTTCGATCATGTTTAATTCTAGATACTAGTGCCATCCAGCAGAATATTTTTTTAAAATTATTTTGTTATTTTTATTGTTTTAGGTATAGTCCTTAGTTCTTTGGGTTATGCATATTGTCATTCATGAATAATGTTCATTGGTGTCGCATGTTCAAAAAAGGTTAAACTTGTTCAAGTTTTTTGAATTCTTATCTCTATTTTTTTTTATTTATTCATATTATCTTGTTATTTCCCTTCCTAACCATTTTAGGTTCATGGCACTTAGCTTCAAATTGTTTGTTATGGGTGCATTTCCTTCTTTTATTTCTTATATTGTGTTAATGGATTTTTTTCCATTTTATATCTTGAGGGCTATATCAATGGCTTCTCGATATGACTTAGGTGGGGTTCCTTGAATGTGTGATTAGATGGTATGCCAAAGACCTAGGATGAACCAATTGATTTCTATGAGCTCTGAGAATTGATACTTGAAATTTGTCCAAATATATCCTTCAACTAGGAACCATAATTTTGGATGGTTTCCTTCACAATTGTCTAGTTCCTCTAAGTTTAGAAAAAGTTAAGGGTTTGTCATTGGGATATTTGTAGACTTCCCAAAATTGGTGGACCGCTTCATCCAAATTATTAAGGAATAGTTGCTTATTATCCTTTTTAATACCACAGTAAGTATGACATTCCACATAGTGACTTTGAATATTGCCCATTTTTATAAGGGTTTTATAATGAGAAAACATGGGCATGTGAACCATCTTAAAGCCCTATGAGGATGTTATTTTGCACGGAAGTCTAACAAAGAGTCGATAGTTTTGCCAAACCACGAGAGATCAATGGGTGAGCAATGTGTGAATGGTGGGAATGAACAATGAAATGCATGCGCCCCAAAGAAACTCTTGGATCTATGGTGTTGAGTGGGAATGGACACGTCGCTAGGAAACCTATACTTTTGGGATCACAAGCTGAGTCGGGTCTCGATCTGTGAGAAGTTTTTCCAAATAATGGATTCATCATTTAGGCCTACAAACTGTCCTAACAAAGAGGTCCAAAATTGTGCTATCATGTTGAAATTTATTTGAACTTGAGTTTTCTGTTGAAAACCAAAATGTGATCTAAGTAAACCAACACAAATTTACCAAGATGTAGCTGGAAGATGTAAATGATGATCCTCATGAAAGTGCACGGCCATAAGTGGTGCCAAAATGAATAACCAACCATTCACCCAGAGACCAACCTTGGTATTTGAAAGTTATTATTTAACATTTATGTTCATCCAAACTTCATGATATCCTGAAGAGAGATCAAGCTTTGTGAAGTACATGGCCCCTTGAACGAATCAAGGTCATTAATGCGGGGAAGTGGGCAACAATTCTTCATAGTGACCTCGTTTTAGGAAATCCTTATAATATATGCAAAGTGGCCACTCCAATTGCTCCTTCTTAGTTACTACCAAGGTGGGAGATCCATTGAGGATGTGTTGATGTTTTGGTGGCTACAGGAGGTATTATTCCCTCCGGGCAAGCTTTAGAAGAGAAGATTCAAGAAGTCAAAGGAAGACCAAATGAATAGTTGAAGGCACTTAGGAAAAAGAATAGAAATAGAGACCACAAAAGAAAGGAAATTAGGCCCAGAAATAATAAAGAAGTAAATTTGAAGACTAAAATCGAGAGTTGGCCCTAGGCAGACTTAAATTAGTATAAATTTGAGTATGGGTTCGGAGCCGTTTGCTTGGCTCCCTGCACAGATTCCTCATGCAGGGTGCATCCCACACATGAAGTGACTGAAGTGCAACCCCCACATAAATCACTTGTTGCTAGTTAGCAACCCATGTTGCTTGGATGGTCACCATTCTAAGTTTTGTTGCTTGGATGGACACCATTCTAAGTGACATATGAGATCTAACTAGAATTACTTAAAATATAGAGGATACAATATCTATTGGAATCGGTTTCTTGAGATAAGGAGGGGATAGTGTGAGCCCACTAGCATTGAAGTTGGCCACCTAAGACAAAGAGTGGATAGTGTGAGACCACTAACATTCGAGTCAGTCTTCTAAGACAAGGAGGGGACATTGTGATGGGAAAGTGTGATCCCACTGGAGATAAATACATCGTGATCGACTACTAGAATAAATACATGTAGCTGATGGAAACTCTGGAGATAAATATAGAGGAGATACACTTAAGGGACAAGCATTTCCACAAAATGGTAGCACCTATGCAATTTAATTTTGTAGGGTTATTCTTATCTCAGATGGAGAATTGGCCAAGAGCAAATTTGGAGGAATTTGACATTGTTTACAATGCAAACTCAATTTAGAAGGGCTCTAGATTAACTAGAAAAAATTAGAATCGGTGCCAAAAGGAAAAGAGGTGCCATTGTAAGGAAATCCATCATAAGAATTTTTTTGTCATTGAACATGTGGAAAGGTGTTGAAACAAGTTGGGCTAATGCACCAATGTCCAATGAGGTGGATCCTATAGTACATTCATAAATGGGATCCTCTTCAAGGCTCTCTCAAGGGTCTCTCATGAGATTAAAATGCATTGTTACAAAGGTAGATCCTCTTTGAATATCTCTCATGTCCAATGATCTTGTGAGGGGAAGGTGTGATCCCACTGGAGATAAATACATCCGTGATCGACTACTGGAGATAAATACAAAGGAGATACACTCAAGGGATAAGCATTTCCACGAAAATGGTAAGCACCTATGCAATTTAATTTTTGTAGGGTTATTATTATGTCAGATGGAGAATTGGACAAACATTGGAAGGGTGACGTTGTTTACAATGAAAAATCAATTTAGAAGGGCTCTAGATTAACTATAAAAAAACTAGAATCAGTGCCAAAAGGCAAAGAGGTGCCATTGTAAGGAAATCCGTCATAAGAATTTTTTTGTCATTGAACATGTGGAAAGGTGTTGAAACAAGTTGGGCTAATGCACCAATGTCTAATGAGTTGGATCCTATAGTACATTTATAAATGGGGATCCTCTTCAAGGCTCTCTCTAGGGTCTCTCATGAGATTAAAATGCATTTTTACAAAGTTAGATCCTCTTTGAAGCTCTCTCATGTCCAATTATCTTCAATGATGTCCTTCAATATTGCTCCAATGGTTCTCCTTAATCCTCCATAAGCAACGGGGAAATTGTGTACAAAGGAGAAAATTCGGCCTTCCTTTGTGTGAGAAAAACTAATCCAAGATCTCTCCAAATCTTCAAGACCAATCCAAAAATCACTAAGCTCAATATAAATGCTATCAATCTCATGTGAATGAGACATTTTTACATGTTTATTATATCATTGTCAGGTTTTTACATAAAGAAAGAGTCCACAATCCAAAATAATCTCAAAATATATGTGCTTTGGGAAACTCAACATGATCAAATAGAACTAAATCAACTTTGGGGTGAGTCTTGATCAATGGAGCATGTGAGGGTTTTGGCTCTGTTTCTACACCCTTTGAATAGCTCTAGAAGGGAAAATTGTACATGTCAACCCCTATGCACACCTTTTGAAGGAAAGGGTACACCCTATAATCAAATCAAACAAAATTCTCAAGAGTTCCAAAGTTTTGGAATAAATTGGATACTATTTCAATTAGATTTTGGAATTTTGATCTTAGGTTTATGTATAACCTTGATCTGCATGTAGTTCCACTATGCCCAAGGATTTTGGAGGTGTTTTAATTGACCCACAACCTTAAAAAAACCTAAAATTCACCGAATAGATTGGAACCATGAATATCCATTTCAACAAGGGCTACTAGGAGAAGAACTTTTCCCCTTGCTTATCGAGCACCTTAAAGAGTAGAACTTTAGTGACAATGTGAAACTTTGATGGTTCAAGAAAATAATTTCTTGTGAACAACAACATTTGGTTTTGTGGTGTGGAGTTGTTTGGCCACCTTAGGGATTGTTGGCTCTAATTGTTGGCTCCAAATCATTAGCAAACTCGGGTCCACTTAAGTGTTCAACAAAGGCTGATGTAGTTTAGTTTTGACATTTTCAGTGCATGTATCGTCAAAATTTGACATGGTTAGGCAGACACGTGCCTTGGTGATATGTGAGGGTTTCAATACTCAAGGATGCTTGAAGTCCCCGCGCCAATCTTTGACATCTCAGGTGTTTTCCATAGACCTTCATTATACGGTCTATTTTAAATCATTCATCATTTCCCATTTTAAAGAATCTTGGTTTGGAACTCTCTTAGAAATAGAATCGTGCTGCTTAGCATGCCACTCTGTCATCATCAACAACCCAAATAGCATCCCTAGCATTCTCCATTGGCATAAACAGAAATCAAAGGCATATTTTACCAATTCTTCAAGTAGTGTTTAGAATGTGGGAAGTACCGTAACAATTAGGCACATTAGGCATATCAATAAGTTTTGGAACATGATGCCTAGGCATAGGAGTTGGGGCAAAATCACCAGAACCCTTTAACATAGGCAACAATCATTTATAATGTGTTTTCTACCACTGTTGTGCTTTTAAACTAGTATAGATCCATCTTAAACCAGGATCTACTAAGCAGGAGAGACCAAATTTCTTGGGGTGTAAATTTTTTTATCATTTAATTCCATGTCGTACATGATAAAAAAAAACTTACGCTTCAAAAAATTTGATCTACTGATGTGACCAAATCGAGGTTAAGATGATATATCACTGTTTAATTTTTTAGATGTTATCACATAGCATGTATATTACCTTGGCAACATCTCTATCATACTGGGTTATAGAGAACCTTGCTACTCTTTTTTGAAATCATGAATTTTGTGGATTTCTAGGCATGTCCTCTAGTACTTTTTATAATTTATTCTTTGTGACATCATAGCCGAAGCATGGTGCCAGAAGGGATTACGCCCGATTGAGCCAATGAAGAAACATTCTTTTTACTCAACATATTCTATTCCAAATGCATTTACATACTATCAGGTTTTCAAATACTGTAGCGGAAGCTTTCAAGACAAGCAACCATATGTAATGTAATCTTGAATTAGAGAAGTGATCACTCTGCTAAATAACCTATAACAGTTGTCACATACTTGTAATAGATATTAAAAATTAGAATGCAAACATTGAATGCACCCCTAACATAGAGAACAATTTCAAAACATTCGAAACTGCAAAAGCATATAATAGTATTAAGACAGATATGCAAATAGTATCTAATACAACTCAATGTATTCTTCTTGTAGTGTGCAATTGTCCTTGAGTGATGCATCAAAATGGGTCTTCATTAATGCGATATGAATAGCAAAATTATCCAAACTTAAACAACAACATCTATTTGTTTGTACTCTTGTATAGTTCTAATACTCTTTACCAAACTGCTCTTTGTTCCCATCAACTGTTGGGTTTCATCCAGCATTGTTGTCTTGCTTACACAGGAAAGAGTAATGTTTTCCCTGCTTATTAAATGAAGTGAATTACTCAATATACTTGGTTTTGGACCCATTTTGGCATTATGGGTCCAAAACCCGCAGAGGTTGACTTGTAGGCTATGTGGGCGGTCCATGATATGAAGGGTTAACCGGTTGAAATACCACCTTGCTAAAATCCCAGGGAAGGAGAGTGCAATTTGTACTCGGTGATTCCAAAAAAGTTATTCAAGCTACCCACCAAGCTATTGTGAAAAAGATAAAAAGAAGAAGAGAGTAGCTCTCAAACTTGAAATTGCCACCAATGGTGTTCAACTAGATCCCAAGAACCATGGGCATATAAAGAGGCGGGGATAGTGGCGGAGAACTCCATCGACCTCACATCCCACCCGACACTTTCATTAGTTGACTTACAGCAAGAATGTAAATTATACTCCCTTTCTAAGTGATAAAATCTGTGTGGTTTCACTAATCATGGATATCCCCGAAGGGAGGCTTCATGCTTCCCTAGATGATACACCACCTCATATTTAGGCAATTCATGCTTCTAGTTGAGAAGGTTGTGCCTTTCAAACGAAATGGAACTAGGATCTCTGCCATTACTAATTCAAAAATATTTTATGAATGGGGAGACAAAAGGGAGTTGGTCTTTTCCATTACAATTCATAAAATATCTTTTTAATGATATGGAAACAAAGAGAGCTATAGGGTCTTTGCCATACCAATTTATAAATTATTTTTTATGATATGGAATAGTGAGAATCCATTACCAATTCATAAAATATGTGGTCCTAAACATCTCAACAACATTTCATCAAAGTTTCTCCTAACATAACCCGTGAGATAAGAAGATATCTAACAACCTTCATATTTATATATCTTTGCTCTTTTCTCTGCATTGCAATTAGGAATTGACCGAATCTTTATATATCTTTGCTCTTTTTTCTCTACATTGCAATTGGAATTGTCCTAATTTCAAATAGAAGACACTATATGTATACTATGTCTAGACAAAGAATAATCTTGCCACTTTCATTTAACATTTGAAGACATCACTTTTTCAAAATTCAATTGATGAGAGGGGAAAATTTTCAATATTCAAAATCGAAATTTTGTAGAGGAAAAACGATTTTCGATAGCGCCACTCTAGAGAGTTGACCGAGCTAAAGTGAATGAAGGTAGAGCAAGCCGAAACCCTTCAGCTTCTCACAATGGCGTCTCAATTTTTCCTATTCGAATCATTGCACAATGGCATATTTAAGAGCAGCACCGGCCTGTGCCAGATCGATATCAAGATTGAGATCAGGACGCGCTACCAGTAGATACAGATCGAGATCTGGATCGAGTAATAAAGGGATGCCACGGGCTTCTCTCCTTTTACTGGCACTGGTCCTGGTAAACAAGGTAAACTGGTGAAACTGTGACTTAATCATCTGAATCAATGAGCTCTGGTTATCGATCTCATAATGGCTCTACATCTGCATCTGGATCTGCTACTGGTCAGTTCTGAAGAGTGAGTACTGGACATGGAGGTGACGTTCTATGTGCTGGAAGGTTTGAATAATCAATTTTGTATTTGGTGATATGAGGAGGATGATCCAATCAGATCAGAGCATGCAGCCGCCGGCAGATCAGTCCACACTCAGAGTAACACAAAAAATTTCAGACATTTTTGGGGTATATTTTTAGGGTTACATTCAACGCAAGTTGACTGGGCTTCATCGGTCTTTCATAGCTACTGTCTCAGGCAAGATGTATATGAGGTGCATATTGAGGATAAATACAGTAGATTTAATCTTCGAAGGAAGGTTTTCACTTCTGCAAAATCTATCAATGCTCTGAACGGACTTCCAGACAGCAGAAATCCACGTGGAGAGAGAGTAATGGAATAAGTCAGTTCAGGTATTTCATAATCTTTAAAAATCTTCATGTTTTTCTTTAAGGTCTAGCTGTATTTTGCTCAGCATAAAATTATATTTTTATATGCTTGAATTTTCAATGTTTTTGATTGTACTTGTAAAATCCATAGACCTCATGGTGGCATAGAACTGTCAAAGAAAAATAATCTCCTTTTTAACAAAGGCCACAAGAAATGAGACTAGGAAACATTGGACATTACCCATAAAATTAATAACCCTTGCAGTCATGCAAATTTGTGGAAATAAATTTTGTTTATAATACAAGCAACAAACTAACAGAGCCAAATTTGATTATCGTTAGTGCTACTAGACATTTCAAATCCTAAGTCAACACTCAAAACTAGCTCTGCTCTTTGAGGAAAACAAGTTGAGTCAGTTCCTCCAGGTCTAACCAGGCCCTCAGTCATACTCACAATTTTAGTCGCAAATCTTTCTCAGCGTCAACAAATTTGGCTTGCAAGTCTCGCGGCTTAGACTTGATTGTATGTCTGTAAAAGAGACACAAGTTTTAAAACACTCATTTTGCTTGTTGTCTTAACCTAATTTCACAACAAATAACCAGCAGACCTGTCAACTGTCTAGAGTCCATGCCATTTTGTAGTAGGTAGTGTCGTCTATGTAGTTAAAAACCAGTTATCATTGAATATGCATCATAGGGACATAACAATTTTTTGTATTAATGATAACTATCTTTATTTTCCTGAAATTTCGTGTTTTCTTTCTTTTTTAATTTTCCAAATTAATTTCGGGGTTTCCCCAGTCAAAACAACTCTTACTCTTCAGCCCCATCAAGTCTACCAACTTTGCTCTTAGCTCAACTTTTTCCAATGGTGTTGACCTTTCAAGCTCAGTCCTTAGCTAGAACAAGATATTCAGGATTAATCAATTGATCAAGTCCATGTAGCAACAACCTCCTTTACAGTGACCAGAGCGCAATTTTGAATTTAGTTTGGAGATACATAAATTACATTGTCATACAACACTCTGAATTATACAAATTACATACATTTTGGTGCAGAAGAACTACAAAAGCATAAAATTCTGGCTTCATAATCATCTATGATCAACCAGCTCTGAAATATGGGCGAAATATGGCAGTGTAAATAGTATCTCTGCAGTTACTCTGAATCTGAGGTCGAAGATATGCTAGAGTCAGGATTGTGTCGCTTCCGTTTCTTATGCCGATGATAAGAGTCTGATCTTGCTGATGTGGAAGAGACAGCATGGTGCCTCTTCCTTTTCCTGTGTTTCTTTCTGGACTTTTTCTTCCTCTATCACTGTGCTTTATCTTAGTTCGAGATGACTCACTTCTATGATGATCATCACTAGTTTCAGACTCTATTCCCTGTGACTTCCTGTGCTTGCTTTTTTCTTTCTTGACTTGTTTTTCCTCGACTTATCTTTTGATAAACTGATCAATAGTTCTGGAATATCAGGTCCTCCATTTAAAAATCCTGAATCATTGAAAACAACTTCAGTACATATGAACTGATCAGAAAAAACTGAGATGCTTCATTGCTAATTAGCAAATCCCAGTGAATCTGACCCTCTCACTAAATACCCATACTACTACTAAAAATTTATTGCTGAAGTGAAACTCTGTAACGTCCTAAACAACACAAACCTCCATACTCATCAAAAATGTCTTCTGGAATTATTTGCTGGTTGGGATCATCCAACTTGAATCCACCACAGGGAGGGCTTATACCTCCTGGCTACTGCTTAAGTTCCCACTTTATGGGCTGCAGAAAAATAAATAGATAAGAATTAACATAAAGAAATGGTAATACTACATTGAAAATCTGTATTGTTTTTTTTCTCATGTAATTTTGAGAGATACAATTCATAATATGAATCTTTTTTTTTTTGCTAAAATTAAACAATGGAACACTGGCACATATTTTATATAATTTAGGACTGAATCTTCAAAATCTATTGAGGCCCTTTTTCAGCTCTTTGAAACACATTATAGATAATATTTGATAAATAATTCATTCACTTGATGTTATAGTTGCTCCAATCTTATATAATTCTATAGAATTCTGCATATTCATAATAAAAACTAAACAATATTCATAAAATACATGTATGAATATAAAAGATGTTTATAGAGGACAAAAGGATGAGCCCAAAAGCTAGTAAACACTTCAAGGAACCTGCATATGTCTTCATACCTACAGTTGACATTCATCGCAATCCTTTGAAATGTGACTCTAACAGAGAAATGACATCAAAAGATAGAACTAATGGGCTTTCTATACCTATTTCACATCATCAATGCATATATACCAACTGTAATGTTTGTTTTACCGGTAATGGTTATAATTTATATTTAGAAAATATGGGAGCTGCAGCCATATGCATATATCCCGAAACACCACAAAATGGAGAAGAATGCTCATATGCATATTTCAAATGTTAGTTCCTACTGTTCTATAAAATTGAAAGTGCTCGTGGATCACTTACGGAAATTGTATCGATGGAATATTTTAAGAGTACACTTTAATTTGTCATGCACTTCAATCTATTAATAGAATTTTCAAATCAAAGTAGATAGTACTTTAGCATGATTCTCAAAACTTTCCCTAAGATTTTGGAGTTACTTAATGAATGAAGGTGAGAAAATACATAGAATAGAAGTATTCCCATATATTCCATTTGTAAATATTTGTTTTAATTTGCTTTATTTTATTATAATTATATGGTTATCAAAGTATACATATTTGAGACAAAAACTGATTGCAAATAGGTTATTAAAGCTGTGAGAGGAAGAGTCCCTGTACTATTTTATGGTGGGATCTGTTGTGGTACAGATGTCTTTAAAGCATTAGCTATTGGGGCACAGGCAGTTCTAGTCTGTAATGACATTTATTTTGCACAATTCCCATCTTTGATGCTTCCTTGTAATTAATGTTGGTTTGAGACATTTCTATTTTTTCCTTAATGCAGAAGAAATGTATTTTAATAGTACAACATAGAAAATGAAATCCTCATAACCTTAATTTTTGAGACAAGAATCAGAGGTATTGGCAACCATTCTTAGTAGAGATTTTTTAGACAAAATCCACATACAAAGTTATCAAGATCTGCTCAAGGTCTGATTGGGTGGGGTTGAAGAGTCAAGGTTTGAAACTCAGTGCCGAACAGGAGTTGACATGGGAAAAACTTAGCAATTATATATATATATATAGATAGATAGATAGATGAATGAATAGATAGATCTATCTTGGAGTTTTCAGTTCAACTCAAAAGTCTTCCAATTGACTTAGATCGAGGAGTTTGACTCTTATTGAGTTAGACTGGACTTAGTGCGATACAATTAGAGTTCAAAGGCAGGCCTAGTCCCAGTTCACAAGTCTGAAGATCAACTTAGCCTATCCCCAGTAGCTTACTCTAGTTTTATGTATTTACATAAAATAGTAGATACATGCTTAGATAGATGAAATTACCAAAACAAATTTATTATTTTTTTAACAGAAGAACATGCCTGACGTTCCGCATTTGCAATCTGCTGTATTGCAGGTTGGAAAGCCAATAATCTATGGTCTAGCAGTGAAAGGGGAATCTAGTGTTAAAAAAGTGTTGGAAATGCTACATGACAAGCTTGAACTTGCTAAGATTCAACTTCAAAGTCTTCCCTGAGATTTGACTTAGATCAGGAGTTTGACTCTCTTATTGAGTCAGACTCAGACTTGGTCTGATACAATTCAGTTTTCAAACTGAGCCTAGTCAGGTTCACAAGTCTGAGTCGACTTGGCCACATCTGGTAACTATAGTTTTATGTATTTACATAAAATAGCAAATACATGCTTAGATAGATGAAATTGCCAAAACAAATTTATTATTTTTTTAGCAGAAGAACATGACTGACGTTCTGCATTTGCAATCTGCTGTATTGCAGGTTGGAAGGCCAATAATCTATGGTCTAGCAGTGAAAGGGGAATATGGTGTTAAAAAAGTGTTGGAAATGCTACATGACGAGCTTGAACTTGCTATGTCTCTTAGTGGTTGTTGTCGAGTAAAGGATATCACTAGATCTCATGTTCAAATTGAGTATGAAATCATATGCTCAATGTTATGATAAAGATTTTTGCATATTACATCAAGACACATGTTCTATAGGCTTCGGGTAGCCATATTTTTCATGAGTACTTATTAGAATGTGAATTTGAATAAGTATCGGAAAGACAATCATTTCCAATATTGTAATTGGAAGTTGATATCAATATTCTTTTATCAAACTTATCAAAAAACACATATTTGGAAATGCAAGATACATAAATTATACACTTTTAGCAACATAAGTAACCAATTACTTTTGTCTTTATGTTCCACTCTGAGTTTTTATTTAACTATGTTCTTGAAAGAATTTCACCCCAAAATGATGAAATTCTAGGTGACGAATCCTTATCTTAAAAGCTCTTCAAAAGAGGATCGTATGCTTTTGTTAAAGGATTGGTATAATAAAGTCAGTTCCAATTATATAAAGCTCATTTTAGATTATTTGATGGCCTTAAATTTTTTATGGAATCTAAACATGTGCTGATGCCAATGTTATCTTGAAAAATATCAATCTAAGTGTTCAACAACTACACTAACATCAGAGAAAATAAAATATGTGGAATTCAGTCTCATCATGGTTTTTTATGTAGATACTTATTTGTGGTCTAACGATAAACTGGTCAAATAGTTGAATGCGCATATCAAGTTCAGATTATTTGATGGCCTTAAATTTTTTATGGAATCTAAACATCTGCTGATGCCAATGTTATCTTGAAAAATATCAATCTAAGTGTTCAACAACTACACTAACATCAGAGAAACTAAAATATGTTGAATTCAGTCTCATCATGGTTTTCATGTAGACACTTATTTGTGGTCTAACTATAAACTGGTCAAATAGTTTAATGCCATATCAGTTCCCTTTTCATCAAACCTCACTTTATGAGTCACACAACTAGGCTTGAAGCATTGTTTGGATTTTTTTGTCTTTGAGGTGGTACTTAGTTTTTAAGTAAGCCACTATTTCGATTTTTTTGGTTGGGCTATCTATTGTGTACTTTGTTTTCTTTGAGCTTAGCAATGTTATTGAATAATATATTGGTATATTGTACTTGAACCAAGTGTGCTTGTGATTTGACTTGTGTCGTAATGAAAGAGGTTTTACTATTTGATTGAGTGGTTTTGCATTTTAAGGATTAACTATTAGTACATAACATGGAAGTGCATTTTGTTGATATCAATGCACAAGTAGATCAAATAGGATAGGGGTGAGAAGGATATACTTTTGATTTACACCTCTAAAATGTTTCCCAAATAATTTTGATTTTCGTAGAGAAATGAAGCCCTGCCACACATAAACAAGCACCTTTAGTTTAAAGTCCCAAAATTAATGCTAGCCTTGTGGAACTTAGGAGCTTGGCCACCGCCACATCACCAACACTTCTCTCAGACTCTTTAGATTATGTCGTTCCAGCCAAAGGGGGTTTCCATTGGTTACTTGCAATGGAAGATGACTGGTTTATGGATATCGCCAAAGGGGGTTTCCATAAATCGAGTCAGCATTTAGTTATCCCATTTCTCCACACCTAGAATTGGGGAGATAATTCTTCGAAAGTGGGACTATTACCTTCCGCTGGATCTACAAACTCTTTATACACACTTAACACATTTACGCATTATCCAATTCAAATATATTCATATCATAACAAAAAAGAATTACCTACATACCAATAATCCATGAAGAACATAAGAGTCACAATGTAAACAAAGGGGGTCTTTTATTACTCCATTCCAATATAAGAATCCAATACATCACATTGTACACAACTAGACTATGTCACTAGTTGACATCTATATGACTTACTCCTTTTTTGGGCTTGGAATGACTATTAGGTCTTGATATTGATATTGTGTTTTTTTTTAAATACCTACACAAAGGTGGAAATTGTGACGTCTTTCACTCTCTTCCCGTCACTATTGCCACGTCCAAGACGTCTCTCTTTCCACCTCCAAGATTGTTGCTCCCATAGCAACCACATCGGAGCTAGTAACTCCTGGCCGTCGTTGTTGCCACCTGATGGACGTCGTTCTTGCGACGTTCAAGAGTGTCACTCACATAGCAACCACGTCGGAGCTAATACCTCCTTCCGACGGTCTTGCCACCTTCAGAACGTCTCTCTTGCCACGTTTGAAACGTCTCACTTGCCACATTTGAAATGTCGGTCTTGCCACCTTTGAAGCGTCTCTTTTGCCACATCTGAAACGTCTCACTTGCCACGTTTGCAACATCTCACTTGCCACGTTTGAAATGTCGGTCTTGCTACGTTTGCAACGTCTCTCTTTCCACGTTTGCAATGTCTCTCTTGCCACGTTTGAAACGTCGGTCTTGCCATGTTTGAAACGTCGGTCTTGGCACGTTTGCAATGTCTCTCTTGCCACGTTTGCAATGTCTCTCTTGCGACATTTGAAACGTCGGTCTTGCCACGTTTGCAACGTCCCTCTTGCGACGTTTGAAACGTTGGTCTTGCCATGTTTGAAACGTCTCTCTTGCCACGTTTGCAACGTCTCTCTTGGCACGTTTGCAACGTCTCTCTTGCCACATTTGAAACGTTTCAATATCGACGAAAATTAGGTCGTCGAAAAAACGACGTCATGTGAAATGACGTTTGAGGGGGACTGAGGTTTGTTGGTCGTCCGACAATAGAAAGTGGCAATTGTGTCGAACGCGCCGTCGAAATTTGACCCAAATGCAGTAGTGTCTATCTGGCCATCAGTTTGGGGATGGAAAGCTGTGAAATTGGTGAGCTCGGTGTCTAGCATTGACCAGAGGCTGGACCAAAATGTATTGAGGAAACTACTGTACCGATCTGAGATGACAGGCTGTGGGATCCCAAAGTGTACCCACACTCATTCAAACAAGAGTTTATAAGTGGCTTCTATTGTGATATTCTTCTTACAAGATGCCATAATGGCCATCTTCGAGAATATGTCGACGACCATGAAAAAAAAGTTGTTTCGATGCTTAGTAGAAGGAAGGCCCGACATCTAATCCATGGATATGGATTCCCAAGGTTGACTGGGGTTACTTAGCGGAGTATAGAGGCCTTGATTCTTAATGGTCGGTTTGGAAATGGTGCAGGTAGTGCAGGATCTGATGTACTTCCCGACATATTGTCGAAGGTTTTTCCAATAGAAATACTTCTGTAGTACTGCCACTGTTTTCTCGACCCTGAAATTTCCATCGACCTGACTATAGTGCACTTCCAAAATATTATTGGCATTCTGGCTTGAAGGAACACAAAGGTGTCTCAGGTGACATACTAGTGCATCCTGGAGGTGAAAATTTGGAACTTAGTTACGCTCCAAGAGAGTCTTGTATGTGTGGCCAAAATCTGGATCTCTCTTGTAGAGAAGCGACCAATCATAATTCTCATTCCCACAAGAGTTGAGCACAATGTTTATCCCCACGATCGATGGTCGACTGAGGTAATCTGCAACATTATTGGTGCTTCCCTTATTGTACTTGATGTTCAAATGAAACTGTTGCAGATATGTGGACCAATTTTGATGGAGATCATTCTGCAACTTCCCTTGTGTCCGTATGACCTGCAGGGGTCGGTGGTCTGTGTGGATGATCGTTTCCTTCTACAAAATGTAATGATTCCATTGTCAGAAAGCCTACACAATGGAATAAATTTATTTTTCATAAGTGGGATACTTTCGGACTATGTCGGATAGTGTCACACTATGATATGCCACTGAATGTCCTTATTGAGTAAGAACTACCCCAATAGCATAGTCAGAGGCATCTGTCTCGATAAAAAATGGTTGTTGCAAGTCTGGTAATGTGAGAACTGGGGCACAACAGAGGCAATGTTTCAATTCTACGAACTCCTTTTGTTGATATTCCGACCAAAAAAAAATTATTGCACTCCTCCCTTGGTGACTTGAATCAAGGGCCAAGTGATATGAGATAATCCCAACATGAACCTATGATAGAAATTAGAAAGACCCAGAAAGATGTGAAGCTCTATTAGAGTGGTCAAGGATAGCCAATCCTGGATGACTTGGATCTTGGTTGGATTCACATGCACCCCACGTTCATCAATAATGTATCCCAGATACTGAACCTGGGTCATGCCAAAAGTTCACTTCTCCAAATTGGAAAACAACTTGTGTTTCTGCAATGTTTGGAGGACCTGTCGGATGTGGTGGAGGTGCTCTTCCGAAATCTGGCTGAAGATCAGGATGTCATCCAAGTACAATAATACAAATGAGTTGGTGAATGGATACAATATGTCGTCCATCAGCCTCATGAAGGTTGCAGGAGAATTCGTCAACCCGAAAGGCATGACCAACCATTCAAAAAGGCCCTCCTTAGATTTGAAGGTAGTCTTCCATACATCATACGGTTCGATTAGTACCTGGTGATACTCGTACTTCAAGTCGATCTTGCTGAAATATTTATCCCCCTTGAGTTGGTCCAGAAGGTCATCAATTTTTTGGATTGAGTACCTATTCCAGACAATGATCTTGTCCAGCGCTCGATAGTCAATATAGAGTCTCCAAGTCCCATCCTTCTTCTGCACCAACACGATTGGGCTCCCACAAGGTGATGAACTTGGCTGGATGTGAACTTTCTACAGTAGCTCTTGAATCTTCCTCTTGATTTCATAGTTATCCTAAACAGAGTGCTGATAGATTGGTCCATTGGGTAGCGATGCACTTGGGGTCAGATCGATGGGGTGCTTGACTTGAAAGTGCAGAGGCACCCCTGCGGGTGAGGTGAAGATGTCCAGGTACTCCTCCATGACCTTGTCCATTTTTTGTTGTCATACAGAGGAGCCCTGTCTAGAGGTCGTGGCCAAAATATTCTTCTTTCCTTGAGGGTGGATCATTAGGAAAACAAATTTCCCAATTTTGGAAATGCTTACTGCATTGTTTTGCAGTAACCAAAGAGATAGCGACAGGTGGTGGTACCTCTGGTATCCTATATAACTTATTTCCCAAGGTAACAATAACAGTGCAAGGCTGGGACTCCTAAACAACATGTCACTTCCACAAGTATTGTTGGCCTAATAATACGTCACAAACATCAAGAGGAGAAATGTCACATAATACCTCACCAGTGAAGATCTTGATGTTGTAGGGAAGGAAACACTATTGGATGATGTGGAGATCCCGTCCTTAGTGAAGACACCCGATGGTGTACAGCTGTGGGTGTGTTGGGGTTGGAAAGCCCAACCACTTCATGTCCTCTACTAAAATGAGGTTATTTTGGCTCCCACTGTCGATAATGAACTATAGCAGGGAACCCTTTACCCGCATATGGGAGTGGAAGAGATGCTCCTCCTCCTCCAGATATTTTGGTTCTTCCTTTTAGATCTTCATAGTGGAAAAGGTGGCATTGGGATCCACATCAATAATATGATTCCCTCTGTCATTCCCCTTCTCGGGTTTTTATTCAGCGTCGGAGCATGCATCTGATTCAGAAGCCCTCATCTCATCCACTAGTGATTGTTTGGCTCGACACTCACTTGTGTTGTGAGTGGATCTCTTATGGAGATCACACCACTTTCCCATTTCCTTCTTCGGATTAGCAGTGTTTTTCTTTTCTTACAGATTTAGTAGGTTCTCTTAAGCCTCCATTCCTTGGATTTGTCCTTTGTTCTATGGTTTGGGGGCACCTTTCTCTTTCTTTTGATTCAGAGATCCAAAGTCTCGCTTCTTTTGTTTGAATTTCTGCTCAATCTTGGCAGCATACCAGTATGTCGTACCAAGCGAGCAGACATAGAGGAACTCTATTTCCTCCTAAATTTATGTGTGTAGAAAACTGTGGTCCTTCAACACCAAACGTTTCTCTGAATATTTGATACCCAACTTTTTATGTAGGGTATGGAACATATTTGTCAGCTCATGCACATCTTGATCCCTTTTCTTCTGCATCGTAGTCCATTGTATGTACTCATCCTCATAGCTCTCCACAGGATAATATTGTTCCTTGATGGCATCTTAGAAAGAATTCCAGGTGGGTATGGACGAGAATAGAGAGGTTTCCTCCTCGTCCTTTCTCACAGTAGGTTTCCCACCAGTCCTTGACATGGGGGGCGACTTTGAGTAGTGAAAAAATAATCTTCTCCCGATCTAAATAATCATGAACCGAGAAATATCCTTCTAATAGATACAACCATATATCTATGGCATATGCATCTATTTGGCCATCAAATATGGGAATGTCAAAGTTTACTTGTACCTTAAAAGGGGTTGTGCCTCCAGAGTGGCTACTAGATGTAGATGCACTGCAAGTGGGCAACCGTTGAAGGATTTGGGTGAAGTTATCCATCACCACGTTCCTTTTTTTTTCAAGGGCCTCCTAGAGAAATATTTTGATAGGATCTCCTACTCCCTCATCTTTCTTTTTGTTCCCCATGGGAGACCGTCGGGGTTTGCAAGGCTGATATTGCCAAGGTTCAACTAGATTGAGCCCTAACTTCGACCTCGTTAGGGACATGCAAAGAAGGACCAAGAAACAGAACACTGATCTGATACCACTGATCCAAATTTATGCGAGAACGCAACAAAATACACAAATAACCATGAATACAAAGATGCAATGGAAATAACACTTCATTCCATTAATATCAAAGAACTAAAATTTGTTTATAGACAAAATAGAAATAAAATAGCTAGGGCATTGGTAGATTATCTCTGAGAAGAGATGTGGTGACTACATGCCTTTGAAATCTGTGTTACAATGAGGCTCAGAGGCCTTTATGTTATTGAGAAACAATGGAAACCCTAAACATCCACAAACCTAACCCTAGGAGATGAAACACCATAATATGGGCCCCGTTGGGGTAAATTGGTACATCAATTTCCCTAGGTTGTAACTTTGGCATACTATCTCCGTTTGATGCATATGATACATCGTTAGACAGATCTATCTGAGGAATAAAACAATTGACAATAATGTCATGGTTCAAAATGAACTAATATTTATCAATCGGTTGATTCCCCAAAAATGTCATTTAGGGCCTCAAAATGGCTTCGAAAGTTCCGGACCAGAAAAACTACCAAAAATACTAAATTGTGCTACAATTAAGGAAACTGAAAAACTAAAAGAAACAATGGTGGGGTCCAAGTGGAATAGATGGGTGGCCACCAATATCCACCTAGATCAATAGGGTAGGAAGAAACCATTTTATAACGGAGACAAAGGAAAGGGGAAATTCAAAGGGAAAGGAAGGAAGAATTCTTCAGTCAAGAAAGAGAGAGAAAAACTCTCATGTAAACATTGTTCAAAATATTTCCATGATGAAGACCATTGTTGGAAACTTCATCCTAAAATGAGACCTAGAAAGTTGAACAACAAAGGGAAACCAAAGACTACTGCAACTACACAACATGATTTAGGATTTGATTCGAGAGATGAAACAAAAATCACAACCATATGATAGCAATTGAGGCTGTGATTAATTATCCTACATATGACAAGGAGTTGTATGCATTGGTGCAAAGTGTGAATAAATGGAAACACTATTTTTTGGGAAAAAAAACTATTATTCACACATATCATCAACCATTGCAATACTTTTAATCACAAACAAAGTTACAACAAGAAAGGAACTTCAGATGGATGGGTTTCCTACAATAATTCCACTTGGTTATCA
>SNQJ01S0140503.1:2079-25036 GCA_010110895.2 Picea sitchensis | reverse complement strand
GGCCACTGCCAAGCTCTTCTTTAAATGAGTCTGGGTACATTTTGGAATCCCAAAAACCATTGTCTCAGATTGGTATAGTCAATTTTTCATCACATTCTGGTCGAGCCTCTGGTCACTGCTGGACACCAAGCTCACCAAATCCATGGCCTTCCACCCCCAGACAGATGGCCAAACCGAGGTTGTAAATCAAATGACTGTTCATATCCTTCGCATGTATAATTCAAAGAACCCTCAAACATGGGATGAGAGCCTTCCCTATGTCCATCATAGCTACAACCGAGCCTTGCATAGCTCAACCGGCCACAGCCCCTTTCAAGTGGGGTTGGGATTCCAACCATTGGGTCCCATAGATGTTGCACTTCCCCTTGCGGTCACCTCGACTGACTCATCTCCTGCTCCAGCTGAAGCTGACAAAGCCACCCGGTTCATTGAGCGGATCCAACACATTCACCAACAAGTTCAGGATATCCTACAGAATTACAATGACAAGTACAAACAACACCATGATCAACATCGGGTGCTGCATAAGTTTCAAGTGGGCGACAGGGTTTGGTTGCACTTGCAGAAAGAACACCTTACAGGACCCCATCGGAAGCTTCGCCCACTTCGTTATGGACCATACACTATCACCAAGGCCGTGGGGGATAATGCTTTTGAGCTCAACATTCCTCTTTTCCTTGGCCTACACCCAGTGTTCAACATGGATCTCCTTCGCCCTTATTTCCCACCATTATTGGACACCTCAGAAGTAGCAGAACAACTGAAACCAACAGAGATCAACCTCGACTGCATACAATAGGCATCCAATCATCATATTGTGGATAGAGAGATAAAGGTCACTCGACAACAAAGGATCCAACTTTATCGAGTCGTCAAAGCAGGGCATTTCATGCACCAAGGCAAGTGGCTCACCCGGGGCCAATTCAGCAGAAATTTCCTCATCTAATGGGGGAAATCAACGCAATGGAGACCATTTCTTCCTAAGGAGGGAGGATTTATCCATATGGATATCGGTGGCCACCCACCTTTTCTAACTGGCTCAAAACAATTTTATGACATTTTTGGCAATTTACTATTTTTAGCAGTTTTTACTTCCGGGGCCATTTTGAGGGCCTAAATGAAGGTTTTTCGGTATTGAGCTCCTAAATGATATTCGAAGGCATGATTGAGCCCCCTAAATGAATCTCCTCGATGATACCTTTCCAACGGGCTATCACACGCCTAAAACAAAGATCGTATGCAAAATTACGACCCCGGGAAGTTGATGTACTTACTTAACCAAACAGGGCCCACATGATTTTTGGCGCTTCATCTCCTAGGGTTAGGTTTTTGGATGTCTAGGGTTTTTGGCATTCCTGTTTATTGTAAAAAATGCCTTCATAGCCTCATTGTAATGATCTTCTTGCGAATGCGCACTGCCATCACTTCTCTTCTTAGAGATAAGCCACCACCATTCCAGCAAGCTTGTTTTCGCTGCATTTTACAGTTTCAGCTTATTTTGTTATTTAATAGAAAACCTGTTTTACTCTATCTCTGTTATTTTGTGTTAAGCACCTGTTAATAATCTGTATTCATTTCGTTCTGCTCATAAAATCCGGATCAAAGTTTCCAATGATCCTGTCATTTTCTTCTAGCTGTTCTTTGAGTGCTTCTTCAATTATTTTATCTTCTTCTATTTGAACCTTCAATTTTGTGATCATTTGTGATCATTTGATCATTTTGTTTGTAGTTTCATGTTCTTCTTCTTTTCTCTTCTGATAACTTCTATGAAACACATTAATTCTTTTCAAAAGTCAACTTCTTGCTCTTCAATTTCTTCTTCGACTTCTTCACATTCGGCTTATTCATATTCTTCTTCGGAGTCTTCTCTATCAGATTCTTTTACTTCCATGAATAGAAATCTTCCTATCTCACTGTCATTGACTTCATCTTCATCTGATGATGAGATGTCTTCTTTGGTGCATAATATTTTCTTAAAAACTTTCTTTGTAGTTCCTTTGCCTTTATATGTGTGTTTCCCTTTTGAGTAACCTTCATCATTTCTCTTTTTCTTATGAGGACATTTGTTAGCAAAATGACCAATACCATCACAATCAAAACAAATTAAAGGAATCTTACCTCTATACCTACCGTTGGTTCCCTTGTTCAATATTTTGACGAAGTTGGCCACTTCTTCATCATCTTTCGAGTTGTCATTGTTGCTGCTATATTCTTCTTTTTTATTTTGATTTGATCTTTTGGATGATTTCAAGGCTTCTTCTTTTACATCTGTATTTTCCTGTTCAGTTCTCATTTCATATGTTGTGAATATTCCATGCAGTTCATCCATGCTTATTGAGTTTAGATCTGATCTTTCTTCTAGTGCTGATATCTTAGGGTTAAATCTCATAGGAAGAGACCTTAGTACCTTTTGAACAATTACAGATTCTTCGATTTCTTCTCCCAAACCTATGATTGCATTCATTGTTTCATCGACTCGTAAGAAGTAGGCTATGATATTCTCATCTTCCTTCATTTTTAGTTGTTCGAACTGACCTCTGTAAGTTTGAAGCTTTGTTGCTTTGACTTTTGTATCTCGTTCATAAATATTTCGAAGCTTGTCCCAAATCTCTTTAGTGGATTTACAATATGAAATTTTGGTAAATACCGTATCACAGAGACCATTCAAAAGTGCATTTTTGTCTTTGAAATTATTCTCACCAAGTTTCACTGCTTTGTCATTTGTTGGTGGAACTGCTGGTGTTGTGTATCCATCTATAATTGATTGCCAAACTTGAAATCCCTGTTCCTGTATATATGTCTTCATCCTTATGCTCCAAAAAGTATACTTCTGTCCATCAAACTTTAGTATTCCATTTTTATACAAGTTGGTACTCTCCATGATCTACCTTTCAGTGGTTAAACTGATTTCCGAAGGAATCTTCTCTGAAACCAATTGTTGGATTACTGAGAGGGGGGGGTGAATCGGTAATAGCGTAATTATAATCCTTTTTCTCCAAATAATACAAGTGTTATATCAATGTATAATTATTATCCAATAATGAGCAATAAGAAATAAACAATCACACACATACACAATACACCAGTGTTTTACGTGGAAACCCAAATCGGGAGAAAACCATAGAATGCTTTTTCTTATATGTCTTGAAGAATTACATTCATTGGAAGCACCAACTTCCTTTGTTTTCCATCTGAAACTGGAAGGAGGCTCCAACCTGCTAGTTTCTCAGGCTACAACCTGAGGGAAGCCCCAACTCCCCAATACTCTGGCTACAACCAGAAGGAAGCTACAACTCCCTATTTTCTCCATCTACAACCGGAAGGTGGATACAACCACCTGTCCTTGCCCCGTCCAACTGCCTTGAAGTAGAAGTAGAATTATGGAACCACTGTGACACTATCACTGTGAGATATAATGCTGTAAACATGTACCAATAAAACTGAACCATGCATCAACCATGCATCAACCTGTACCTCAACCTGTAATCACACTGTACCATAAATAAGTGCATCACCCATGCACCAACCTGTACCAAACAATCTGTAATCAACCTGTACCATAAACAAGTGCATCAACCATGCACCAACCTGTACCAAACAATATGTAATCAACCTATATGATTAAAAAGTGCAACCAACCATGTACCAAGTATGTACCAATAATGTGTCAAGTACTCATAAACTATGGCTCATCAATATGTACCAACATCATCAACTATACACCTCATGTATGTGCCAACTCATCAAATACTTGTCTCAACCATGTACCCAACTTGTACCTCAACCAAAATCCCTCATCAATTTCATCATCCAAATATGGTTTGTAACTCTGTAATAGACCTGGTGTATATGATCACATACCTGCAAACCCTACTTAACTTTAACAACAATAGACTAGCATTTTCATCAAACGTTTATTTAGTCTCACAAGACTAGTTTTGGATTAGTCAACAACCCTAACTTGAAATAATCATAACTTTGTACCTGTAATGAATAGATATCTGAAAATGATACACAATGTTCTTTAGTGTATTTTATGAAATTCCTCCAGGTGTCACTACTTGGAACCTCTCATAAAATGAGTTATTGCAAAAATGGCACAACTTGCTGAATTCTAGCTTATTCTAGAGAGCGACCTTGTAGAGAATGCCCCGCATGGAATATTTGTTGAATTGATATGAAAATATTACACAAAATAATAAAGACTGTATTCTAACCAACACATTTTGTAATACTAAATTTTTATCTATTATGAAGAAGTTATGACATTTTTACCCGAAACACCTGTTTTTGACTAGTTTCAGGACTAGCCACAAACCCTATTTTCCATGAAGTGTTACTCCCAAAATACAACGACCCAAAAGATGAATTTTTTACCACATATAATTGGATATGTTTCCTCAATTTCATAGAAATTTCACGGTCTGAATCATTCTGGAAAAAAGGTTACTGCTGAAATGGTGAGATGACCTGAAAAAAACATACCTTAGAAAACATCATCAAAAGAATTTATCCTTCCTTGAATTCTGGCCTTCTTTTATTCACTTTCCTCAGAAATTCAGCTTAGATATACTTTGGTTACCTCATAAACCTATAGGTATTCAATATGCTCAACTGTGTTTAAAATGAGAGAGCCTTGCCTCTTATTTATACTCTCCAAGTAGCTTCCTTATAAACATCTTCTAGGTCACTTTACCCACTTTCCTTATTTTAGGGTTAACCCACTTCTAATTTCTCCATTAAATTTATTATTTAAATAATTTATTTTGTATTCACTTTGAATTATAGTACACTCATCACTTCAATTTATTATTTACCTTCTGAAATCTTTTAAACCACTTTGGCTACTTTGACCTTTTGGGGCTTCTAGATGACATAAGAGGGTCCTCCAACTTGGTAAGGCCATAACTCTCAAACTGTGAGGAGTTATGTGACGTTCCACATACCACCAGAAATGGAATGACATGTACCATCCATATAGAATATTATTACCTAAAAATATATCAAAACTCATACCATTATCTATCAAACAAACTTGGGTCCATTACCCAAACCTGGGTTCTCCAACTTCTCATGGCCATAACTCTCTAACTGTGAGGAGTTATGTGAAATTCAACATACCACCGGAAATGGCATGACAAGAACTATCCATATAGGATAGTTTCACTAAAAAATTCAATGACATTCATCTCATTATTCCATAAATATTCATGGGTTCTCTAACCATACTTCTAGGATAACTCAATCTGCAAAGCATCTTGTTGTGAGGAATGTCACCATAAGGGGACCACTTTGGATTTCATCCATTTCTTCTTATTATAAACCATGAAAAAACAATAACGATTCATCTTTACATCAAACAAACTTGGGTCCAGTACCCAAACCTTTGTGCTACTGGGATTTCTTCAAGGGTTGACATCAATGACAACTAACCTTAATCAACAACCACTTTTTCCAGCAGGCGTCCATATCCTCGTCAGGGTTTACTTTTAACCCATAGATGAGACCATATCCTTAATAAACAATTTGAATCGTCTTTTCCCAAAAAGGCCACTATCCTGGTATGGTAGCCAGATAATGATAATGCCATTCACTAGATCGTAACCTAAGTGAACAAGTCGGCTATTGATGCGACCTCTTGTCCTTTGACGCTGAGTGCCAAAGTCCATTACCCTGGTGTGGTATCCATATTGGGAATGTCACTTATGTTATTCTCTTATTATCATGGTAGGTTGGCTCATGATGAGACCCCCTATCCTTTGTGGGAGAAGTTTATTTATTTATTTAATTTTTATTTCCATTGTTTTTTTTTAGGCTCTATTAAGAGAGGCTCATCTACTCCTTGAGAGTAAGGGATGGCGTAAATAAGTGTAAATATGCCAAGTAAAATTGTTCTTAAGACTCCTTATTATGATATGAAGGGAAAATTATCATTCAAGTATGGCAATAGCATTATATATATATATATATATATATATATATATATATATATATATATATATATAGGGAAAACATATAATTGGTTAAGGATTATGAACAATATTAAGATAATTTTGAGAAATCAATCCAAAAATAATTCAATAAGGTATGCTATATAGTCCACAAAAAAAATGAAAATGGCAAGTCGTTACCATTATAGCTAAAAGTGATGTTGAAAATTAGTTAGTGAAGGTCATACCCAAGGGTTAGGTATCAACAACCACGTCTCATTCATGAAAAATGGCAATTTCAGGAAATGAACAACAATTAAAAAAACCACAGAAGGAACAATAGTTGTTTCTTTCAATCCAACTGCTTCGCTATCAAAGGAGCAGCAATCATAACAAAGGGAATGACATTTGTTACTTTCAAAGGAATGATGCGTAGCAAAGGTATGATGATTGCAATAAGGGATGATATTTGTTCCTTTCAAATGAATGACATTATCCACAAATGGAATAAAAATCGCAATAAAGGGAACGACAGGTTGTTTCGTTCAAATGAACGACAACTATGATGTTCAAATTTTAACCATCTTCTTAAGTAATTGGATACTTCCAGTAGACATTTTTGTTTTAGTGAATCTATGATTGATTAGTCATCAACTAAATTCATTCAATTTTTATGGATTAGTTTATTCAATGATCGAAGTATTTGGTTGGTTTGTAGTGTCATACATTCATTCTCTATTTACTCTGATTCTTATTCTTTTGAGTGCTGATCCGCGGAAACTTTTTTGTGGAACATGACATATTCATCTTTTGTGTAAACAAGGTTTATATTTTGATGGATTTTTCAAAGTGAGACATGAGAAATTTGAAGTTTGAATAAGGAACATAAAAGAGTGTTAATTATATTCATTTACAATTATCTTTTTTTTTCTCCAAAACTCTTTATAATGACTTTCTTAGAGTAAAAATAAAAAATTCATTCAAATCTTTAAAGAAATATATACAATATGTACGGTGTTGATAAAAACAACAATTTTATGAAGATGAAGCTGTTGGGTTACCTTCCTAGCCAACAAAAATCTGAACAATAGGATCATTACTTACTTCTTGGCAAAATGATTCTTTTTAAAGCGACTGATGGTAGAGTCGTAGCTGATGTCCATTTACCAAAAAGGGAGAACCAGAACTGTTGATGGTAACTAAAGTGATAGTTCCATTATCATGAACTTCATTGATTTCATACAGTGCCAACCACCTTGTCTACAATTTCCCAGGGAAATCCTAAAATATGGAATCTTAGAGAAGCACCCAATCACCTTTTGGAAGGATTTCTTCTTGATATGTTTATTGTGCCAACTAGCTCTCTGCTGTGAATAACAGCTATGAGCTGAAGGGAGAACAAGCGTGCTTCATCTAGCTCATTGAGATATTGTAAGCACTATGTGTGTGATTCTGTAAGATCCAATCCAATTTTCGGGGCCATCCTTAGAGTCTTTTGATCTCAAAGTTTGGAAAATAGGTTCTTTTCAAAGACTAAATGATAAGAGGTAGCTAGTATTATTTTTTTTTGTTGTGCGATAAGACCATAGGGAATTTGGAAGCTCAACTACCCAATTTTGATGGTTTTTCGAAACTTTGTTTTTTCAATTGCCTCAAAGAATTTGTTTTCCATCTGTTTGTTTTCTTGTGGATGGTATGGGAGGTAACTCGTGTTCAGTGTTATAATTACCTTGAGTGTTCATGATTTATGTGTTGTGAAATTGTAACCCTCACTTGATGATTACTTCATTGGGTAATCCATGGCGTACAAAATAGTCAAGAGACTTGATGACTTCTTCCTGGGTTGCATTTGATGAGATCTGCGCTTCTACTGCACTTGGTCATATGGTCTGTGCAACTAGTATATGAGCACTACGGTTTGACTTTGGGTTGAAGGAACCCTTAGTCCACAGTGTCCATCTTTCGAAAGGTTATGCCACCACTTGTGCTTATAGGGGAATTTCATCGGCGTGGCACAGTGGAGCCCATCCTCGATAGTTGTCGCGGGCCTGGACATATTCTTTGCATCTTTGAATATTGAGGGGCAATAATAGCCCATATGCAAAATTTTGTGTCCAGTTCTATGATTAGAAATTTTTTCCATAGGGCTCATCATGACCCTCCTTCAGAACATCGTAAATTTCATCATCTCTTACATATCTTTGTATCTGGAGGTGGATACATTGTGGAAAGGATATGCAGCGATCTAGATAGGCCGTTACCTTGCGTTGAACAATTGGTTTCCTTTCTCTTGATGATAGGTGTGTTGTCTTGAGAGGGTGAATCGTTATCAAGTACAATTTCAAACCTTTTCAAATTATGCTTAAACCATTCAATATATCAATGAGAAATGAACAATAGTATAAAGGGAAGTTACACAATACACCATAATACACCATGCAATATATGAGAAATGCCTCGATAGTTATTGTTCAAGGAAGTAATGACTTCAAAGGTAGCTATAGCTTCCAAATGTAAAGAGGGGATAAACCTCAGAGGAACATACAGTCCTCAATATAAAGAGAGATTTGAAATCTCCATCCCTTGCCTTACTTCCACCCAAGAATATATGAGAGATAATAAAACTTTGCATTAATCATCACCATATGAGAGATAATAAAACTTTACATTAAATCATCACCATCAACCAATCATCACATAGAACCTGATAATGCTTCCTAAGACTTCTTCAATTTCTGCAATTATTCAATTCCTAGAGTACTTTGATCCTGTATATAATATTACTCAATGTATTCTTTCAAACTCCTCCAAGTTCCACTCCTTGAATCCTCCCCAAAAATAAGTTATAGAAAGAATGGTAGACTTTATTCAATTTTGGTCTATTCAGGAGACTGAACTTGTACAGAATTCCCCACGTTCAATATTTAACATTTAAATATTTAACATATGATTCTAAATATCACACACAAGAAAATAAAGTCCGTACTCTTTCCAATGAAAATTTTCCCACGTCATTTGGATTCTCGATGAAGAAGTTATGACTGTTTTACTCGGAACACCTGTTTATTGACTAGCTTCAGGACTGGTCACAAACCCTATCTTCCACATAGTGTATCTCCATAATTATAGTGAATGAAGAGTTGAAATTTTTACCAGAGGTACCTTGATATGTATTCTCAATACCATAGTGATGTCACCATCTGAATCGTTCTAGAAAAAAAGTTATAGCAAAAATGGTAAGATGACCTAAAAATAACATACCTTAGAACACATCACCAAAATACTTCATCCTCCCTTGAAATCTGGCCTTCTTTACTTCTTATTTCCTCTGAAATTTGACTTGTATTAAATGAATGTATAATGATGTTTATTTATGCCATTTATGTCACTTCCTTTTAACATTAGGTCTGACCTAACACTTTCTTATTTTGTAATTCTTTTCTTTAATTATCTTCAGGGCCTAGATGTACTTCCTTCTTCAATTCACTTTGTCATCTTCAAAAATTCATTTCTCCTCAACCATGAGGATCCACGTGACGTTCCACATACCATCGGAAACAACATGATGTATACTATCCATTCATGGGTGTTGTATATGCATGTGAATTGTCCTTCATGTCCAAATACCTTTATCAATCTTGCGGTCCAAAACCCATGACTAGGGTTGACATCAATGACAACAACAAATCTTCCAACAAGGTGCACTAGAATTTTTCCAGCTACCAGATAATTTGCCACATCAGCATACCACGACATCTTAATAGTGAAAGAGAACAAGTGTTCATATGGAAATTGGTCTTCAACTTTCAAAGAGTCATCTGTTTTGGGCATGTGAGATAATAAATCTGCAATGAGATTCTCTCTTCCGGGCCAATACTTGATGGTTATGTTGAATTCCTGCAATAGTAATAACCACTGAGTAACTCTTCCATTAGTAATTGGTTTGTTAGATAAATATTTATATCAGAATGATCAGTATACATAATAACTGGATAGCCTGTTATATAGTGGCAAAATTTATTAATAGCATGTATAACGACTAAAAATTCTTTTTTTGTTATTGTGTAATTTAATTTAGCGGGAGTAATATTTTTGCTAATAAAATAGATAGCATAAGGTTTCTTGTCTTCCTTCTGTCCAAGGATATCACCTATGGCGATCTCTGATACATATGAAGAAATGTGAAATGGTAATTTCCAGTTTGGTCCTCTTAGCACTTGTGCTGTTGAAACCAGCCTTTTGAGTTCTGCAAATGCAACATCACAGTTATCAAACCACTGAAATTCCACATTACCAGTTAAATCATGTAAAGGTGAAACTATCCTTGAATTTTTTTTGATGAATCTGCGATAATATCCTTCAAAGCCAAGGAAACTGCGTACCTCAGTTTGTGTACGAGGTGTAGGTAGATTAAGGATTACCTCTATATTTGTTGGGTTTACCTTGATTCCATCTGCAAAAACATAGTTTCCTAGTACCACACCTTCAGTCATCATCATATGACATTTATCATGACTCAAACATAGCTAGGTAGCAATGCATCGTTCCAGTACCTTCTCCAGATTTCTTAGAGCTTGATCAAAATTAGTGCCATAAGGGGTGAAATTGTCCATGTAAACTTCAAGTCCTTCATTAATCAGATCCAAAAATATTCTTAAAATAGCTCTCTAGAATGTAGCTGGAGCATTACATAATCCAAAGGGAAATACTCTATATGCTTAGGTACCCCAGGGACATGTAAATGTAGTTTTAGCCTGGTCTGCCAAAGCAATATGAATCTGATTATAACCGCTAAAGCCATCTAGGAAGGAGAAAAACTTCTTCCCTGCTAAAGTATCAAGGACTCGATCAATAAAAGGTAGGGGAAAGTGGTCCTTCTGGGTAGATTTATTTAGTTCTCTATAGTCTATGCAGATTCACCACTTCCCATTCTTCTTGGGGATGATTACTAGTGGAGAGACGCATTAGCTGTCCGAAATAGGATATATGAAATCTACATCCAATAATTTATGTAACTCTTCTTTAACAACATCCCTGAGATGAGGATTCAATCTTCGTTGGGGATTTCAGATGGGTTGGTAATCCTTATCAATATAGATATGATGTGTACAGAGTTGGGGATCAATGCCCTTCATGTCAGGATATTCCCAAGCAAAATCCCGTTGATATTTAGAAAGTATCTGGATCAATTTTTTCCATTGTTGCTCATTCAAATTGCATTAATATTCAGAAACCTCCCTGGTGCAATTTCAACTGATATGTTGTTATGGAAAGCAGTAGTGGAAATATGTTTCTCCATCAATTCTTCCAGAGGATCTCGTTCTGCTTCATTATATAAAACAAATTTTAGCATTTGACATGTTGGGTTACCTATAACAACTGGGTTGTTAATGAAGCTACTAATCATATCATCTTTTAGTTGGTTTTTTAGCTCGAGAGATTCTTCCAGTGTGAGAGGAGATCATAGGATTTTTTTTGGATATCTAGGTGGTGGCAGTTGCTAACGTATGATAGGCAGGCTCGGTTTAGCTGGAGGATACACGATGAGTTTCTTTGTAGCACTTCCTCTAACAATTGTCATGTTTCCTGTGTGACATCCTATGTATGCATATGCTATTGCGAGCCATGGTATTCCCAATATTAATGGGTGTCCATCAAGTCTACTTCTCGGGTTGATAACTAAGAAATCAACTGGATATTCCCAGGAGTCGATCGACATTTCTATATCTTGTAATGTGATGACTGGTTTAACCATCAATATATCAGCCAATTCTAACATAATTGAAGTAGGTTTGAAGGAGATGATACCCAAGATGTTACATGTCTCCATGGTCAGAATATTGATGGCTTCCCCCAAATCCACTAGTGTATTTGGAAAAAAACAACCCTGTATCTGAATTGTTACCATGGGATTCCCCGGGTCTATATACTTGACCAACTTTTGCTTACCTAGAATAATATTGGACAAAGCCCCTACCAAGTGAACAGTTGATGGATTCTTAGCTTTCTTGGCAGGCTTCTTCCCACATAATTCTTTAATTGTTTTTTCATAAATAGGAATATCTAACAGAGCCTGTAGAAGTGGGATTTTGACATATAGATTTTTAAGTTCCCCGACGATATCGAAGTTAGGGTATACAACTAGTTTTGTTATCTTAAGACTTTTGGGAAATGGGGGAGGAGGAACTTCATCAGGATTATGTTTCTTGACTGTGTTTTCCCCCTGTTCTGTTTCTTTTGTTATGACCACAGTCGATGGTTTTATTGTTGGTTGTATATTATTTTCATTCTCCTGTTCTTGATGAATGTTACTTTCCTCAAGAGAAATCATACACCCTGATCTCAACTGGAGTTCGTTGCACCCCACAGATTTGGTCTCACCCTCCAAATTTTCAACAATTTTCACAAGATGAACTGGTTTGTTATTAGGATTTGGGTTGGGTTAAGCTGGTAATTGAGGGCACATTTGAAGTTGACGGTTCTGGGGTAATTGAAGTGGAGCTTGTAAAGTGGGATAAACTTGGGGAGCCATTCCCATGGGTTGATTGGTCATTCCCATGGGGTGCTTCTAGTTTTGATTCCAATTTGGGGCTTGGGAAACTGTGTTAGTCCACTATGAAGGATAGGGTTTTTATTTGAATTCTGCCAAAATGGGGTAGGGTATTGCGGGTTATACCAAGCAGGATTAGCAATTGGTTGATTTGGCGAGGGTGCATTAGGATATTGCTGGGACTGCCAGGTGGGGTTAGAGAATGGTTGGCCCTGCCATGCGTTTCCAAAATTATGCTGATGATTATATGACCCAGAAAATAAATAAGAAGGATCTTGTAGCGTACCTAGGGTCGATCCTGCCATTGGCGGCATTGAGCCATCATATATACTGGTTCTTTTTCCTCTTCTTCTTCTTTAAAGACAACTTTTAGTCCTTGAAGTGATGGACATTATTCTGTCGCATGTTCTTTGGCACATATGGCACAAATCTGAACCACATCCAAGGGACACTCCCTCGAACCATGTTTCCTTCTGCATCATTTAAAAAATATGGCCAATGAATTCTTTGCTTCTGCTTGTTTCTTTTTAACCTGTAGAACATCCAATTGTGTAGTCAGAGTACTCAAAATATTTGTTTTAAAATTTTCTAGAAGATTACCAACTTCTGCTCGGGTGACACCCCTGTTAGTAATGTTGCTACTTCTAGTGAGGGGAGCCTATATTCCCGATCTAGTTCATGTACTTCAACGTGAGCACCTGATGCACAACTAGATAATGTTATCATAAGTTTCTTGATAAATATCACCTTTACCAATTAAATTCAATGTTTCTAACCATTCATACTTCATACATTTTATTAGAGTGGCTTTAAGTACTTCACCTGGTAGTGTACCGCCAGGTGATCTCTGTAAGTTATATTGAAACCTTTCAATGTACTCTTCTAGTGTTTCATTTTCCTTTACAGTCATTTGAAAGATTTCTTCTTTTAAATCCCTAGTTCTACAATAGTCTTGATATTTCGTAAGGAAGACTTGTTTCATTTCATCCGAATAATTTATAGTTCCTCCTCCTAATCCAATAAACCACCATAAAGCTGCTCCTTTCAAAGTAGAAGGAAATAGCTTCATTTTCTAGGGTTCAGAGGTGTAGTCATAACCTCTACACATGACATCAAACTCGAATAAGAATGCGTCAGGGTCCTCTGAAATCAATCTATTGAAAGTTGGAATATTTTGTAGTGGAATGGATTTCATTGGGGCATTAGCGACCAGATGAACTATAGGATATTCCAAAGTGGAATTATGGGGTCATGGTGGATTTTTCTGTGCCATTTGGTCGAATATACATCAATATCCCTCAGGGATTTCTTGGTCTGGGTGTTCTATTCAGGGTGGTTGATTACTTGGTCCTTTAGGGAATTTAATCGCGCTACCTCTATCTTGGATTTTATATGTTCCTTCTCCTATCAGAATCATAGGAGATCCAGGTTCAGGAGGTGGTGGGTTTTCCTCAAAAACTCCATTGGCTTCCCCTTTTCCTTCTTTCAAATTATGAGAATTGCCCTCGTCTAAAGGAATGAGTGGTGAAATATGTGTAATTTGGAAACTTTTTTCAGTCACTTCCATTCCTCTATGAACCTCAGCATGAGCTGGATTTGGTGAATTTGTTGCTTGAGGGATTTAGGTAGAACCTTTTTGCGGTCCCACCAAGGCTTGAGATTCATCTTTTTGGATGATTTCGTCTATAAAAGTTCTTCTTCCAGGGGCCATCGAGCCCTGGGATTTTGTAGTTTTTGGTGGGAGTTTTAATTTTTCAAGTTGTTTCTTCTTAGTCATACACACAAACACAAATTCTACACACCTATTTAACCTATGTGCATTAGCTAAAGGTAGGTTTTGGCACAAGCATTTTACTTGTTGACTATGTCGGTTATTACCTTTTGTTTTCAATACCTCATCCTCCAGAGATGCAACCTATGCTACCTTTGACATTCTCCCCAGCAAAATGTTGGGCTCTAAATATTTCCTAAAAATAGCCTTAGTCTGACATTAATTTATCAACATAGGATTCATCTTTTCTTTCAAGAATGTCAGCAAAATCTATGCAAATATTCGTAGAGGTTTAAATTGTGTTGATAATTCAAGTAAAGAAAATATGAGTCTCTCTAAATTACTTTAATAATCAAGTTCTTCACTCATTCATTAAAAACTATGAAAATGATAACTTCCTCAACATAATTGTAATATGATGAATACCATACCCTGAATCAAAGACACTAATTAATTTGTTGAATTCATCTTAATTAAGAAACAATAATTTAATCTGTGAAAATACTTAAGGAATCAATCTATCAATGATTATTTAATCTTCTGGAAAGGAACAACAAATACAAATTGAGGGAAAGGAACAACAAATGCGAATTCAATAAAAAGGAACAATAAATGCGAAAATGAAAGGAATTCTCAAACGATAAACTAACAGTAATTGGAAATGGAAAAACAATCAATAACCTTTAAATGAAACATCTATCTTCTGTAAATGAACAACATAACCATAAAAAGAATCAACACACTCATGAATTTATCTTAGCTATTGTAAAGAGATTTAAATCACAGAACTGAAATAGAATTGATACGATTACAAATGAGACAGTAACTCCTTCCGATTGGGCCCACGGTCTTTAGAAGGTACAACTGCTAAAAAATCAGTACGCAAAGATGATTAAAACGCTCAAGGCTTTCATTAATTCCATAACTGGTAAATCATTTACAATGGACTGCTTGTACAGATTAATTCAGAGATATGAATGCTTGATTGAATTTCTTGTATATCTCTCTATTGCTCATCATCCTCTATATATTTCAATGACATGAGTAAATTAAGTTATCCCAAGGATTGAAAGATCCTCAAGATTGCTTTTACTATTTATAAAGATTACAAAATAAAGAGTCAATCTCCCTCTAAACCACTTTATGCCTGATTCCTTCGATTTTCAATAGCTTATGCATCTTCAGAATCTCTTTAATTGTCTTGAGATTACAAGAATTGTCCATTTTCTGCATAAAATCACAACAATTCAAACCGAAAATCAGAATTTATCTAATATCACTCAATAACATTTCTAGAATACTTTTTAATCATTTTCTTTCCTAATTACTTCTAATTAATAGAAAAGTCAATAAATAATATATCATATACCATGGTAATATGGAGGATATTTGTACCTTTTTCTCAACTCAACACGGTGTACAATATTTTACTGCAAACAAATTTTCAATAAAAGAATAGAAAAGATACAATGGAAAATACACACATTACATAGAGATTTTTCCCCATGAAACCCAAACCAAGAAAACCAACATATTCTATATTCATTCACATCATACATTGTTTACAATATAATATACATATATGATCCTATAGCATACAAAAACATAATCCAATAGACCAGATTAGTCAACACCCCTAATTCCTTATTTGGAAATAGAAAACCATCGGCAAAAACCATGTGACGAAAAAACACCCAAAAATGGACACGAAAACTGGTAAAAAAAAAAATTCGAGGGTGCTACCCCCAAACCCCCCTGTAAGGGGGTATCCCACTCCCCTGCAACCCCCCTAGGAAGGGGGTCTCCTACCCCCTGTGATCCCCCAAGAAAGGGGGTTCTCGTCCCCCCTCTAACCCCCAGGAGAGGGGGTCCTAGAGGCCCCCCCTCTTACCCCCTTGCACGTCTGGTGAAACTTAGACACTGGTTCTAGTCATGAAAATAATATAACACACACCCAACATGAAATTACCTCACTTATCCTCATAAGATACAATTTCTTTTTGATAAACAACTTATTTACTAGGGATTTCAATTGGTAAAATCTTCCCAACTTGTCCCACAATTTCTTGGCTGAATATTCACCTAAGACATTTAGCGGTACCGAATCTGCAAGACAAATTCGAATCATACTCCTTCCCTTCTCTCTAGTTTCTCCCATTCTTCAATTGACATACCTATCAGAATGGTACCTGGATAAATTTTTTCCCATTGTTCTCAATCTACAAGGAGATCTTCAATTTTAATCTTCCAAAGCTCAAAATTATGGTCATTGAATCTTTTGATCTCTATTCTCGATTTGTTCCCCATTCTTTAAATATTTATGAATTACGACTCTTACTGAACTTAGGGTTTATCTTATATCCAATATTTTTAAACCAAGATCTGATACCACATGTTAGGAAATGAGAAGCACTCCCACACTAAACCTAGCATAAGAGAGGAAGAAAGATTTAAACAAGAAATAAAATGGAAAAACAAACACACAATACATAGAGATTTTACCCTGGAAACTCAAATGGGAAAACCAAAATTCCTTGATCATTTTACTCTCTTGTTATCTTATTATTTCATAATAAAATGTTACATGCCTAACCTTGGTCTAAACCTAAGACACAATCAACATCATACCTTCTTGCTTTACACAAGAACAACCTTGGAGACAATTCATCTTACATCTGCATGACTAACAACCTCTAAGGATTATCTATTCTACGATTATTGATTAGCATTTACAACATTAAAACACACCTTCTCTATGTATTTATAGTAGGAAAAACCATCAAGAAAATGTGCCCAAAAATGGTTATAGATCCACGTATATCATTGGCTACAAATCTCATGAATCAACTACCAAGTCAGATTACTAGTCGACCCTCATTTGGTCTTCATCTGGTTTCCATGCGCACACATGTCGACCTCTTATTGGTTGACCTCTTCGAATTGTTGTTGATATCTTCGACTCTAACTTTACCCGATTGAATCACCTCGACCTTTGAATTTATGTCGATATATTTGACTTCGACTTTACTTGGTCAAACCACTTCCACCTTTGACTTGCTATCGATTTCTATGACTTCAATTATTCATCTATCCACCTTGACTAGACTTTCACTGCAAAGAATATAACAACCCAACATTTTTGTTCATTATTTTATCAAGCACTACAAGGAAAAGACCTTTTAACGAAGGTTTTTAGTGTTACAAAATTGGAAAAAATTGTCAATAAACATCCGCTACAACATCTTTTTTCAATAGCGTATGTTTTTGCGAATACAATAATGAAACATGATTATAACTAAAAATATCTGGGTGGCCAGAGGTGTTAGCAGATGTTTACAAATCAGTGTGTTTTTATGAAGAGCAAGCACCTGTTGGCATTAATGATTATGTGTTGTCATTGGTGGAAACATGAGTCAAACATGTACAATAATCAAAGAAAAAGGAATATCACCTTGGGGTAGAAGCAATTCATGATCATTTTTTATCATGATAGGATCAACAAATGATCCTAGGTTCCTAAATATTAGGAGAGATAGCACCGAGATTCTACAAAGAATACACAGACATAATCATAGCATGGAAAGGATGAAGGAAAGATCAAAATGGAGAGCACATTACATAAGTGATATCAGGATTGAAATCCCACAATAAAATCCAAAATAATCAACGAAGAATCATGTCCATTGATGTAATTCTCGAGACAATCTGGACCATTAGATCGTGCAGAAGCCAAAGCCTACATAGAAGAATCCCTTCTGAAGGGTTGAGTTACAGGAGTCGTTCATTCTCAGTTCGGGAAAAGCCAAGATGGTTAGATCGAGGTGAATTCAGAGGTTGGGAAGGATTAAATATCAACAATCATATCTAAAGTAGTAGAAATATGGACCATTGGATCAAGTAGCGGATAAAAGAACTTTGACACTTCGACACTTTGCCACTTCAGTGAACATTGGAGACAAGGAAGGATCATGAAGTCACAAAATCCCACCATCCTTTATATCAAGGAGGGGCTTTGGGTGAATTCTCAACCATTCAATCTAGTTAAGTGGAAGGATAAGATAAGTGGGGCCAAAGGCACAAAGTCCCAGAGTAAACATAGGTCATTGGATCAATACAAGGAAATATCAAATAATGGAAAAACCTATTAGGAACTTCGACGATGATTGAAGGTTGATATAAAAGTATCAAAGTTCCCAAATCCATGAAGTGCAAAGCCATAAATGCAAAATCCCTCTAGCCATCCAATCTGATAGGAAGATCAAAATAAGTTATTTGACACAACAATAGGACCATTTCAGGAGGATCATGTCGGCAAGGACATGTGGCCCAATAAGGTGTTGAAAAATGTCAGGGTCGATGTGGCACATAAGGACCTTGAAATTCATGAATTAGGGTGACACGCGGCACAAATAATTATGGTCCACATCATCTTGAGTGACGTTGACAAGCCACGTCACTCCGGGATTACAACCTCTAGGGATATTCAACTTCTCCTAATAGCAAAAATTCTCGAATCACCAAAGGGAGAAGTCATTAATTAATGTTGTTCATTGATCTAATATCCTCCAGGTTCTCTCATGACCATTAGATCAATCATAGTGGAAGGATAGATTAAGCATGAGATGTTAACCAACAACAATCGATCATCATTGTGTTATGACTTATTCAGTATGTAAAACTTCAGAGGAATTAAACTACTTCAAGTTTCTAGTAACCCAAAGTCTTAGAGTGTCGAAGCCCTGAAGTAAGATCTGACTGTCCATTGAAAAGGAATATCTACGGTTGAGATCCAAAAAGCACACAATGAGAAGGCCATTAAAAAAAAAACTTGTTGAGTTTGCGCGAGCCATCCACTCAACTACAGATAAAGTTACAACTGTCCAATATATTAGTGAATAGAGTATACACACTTCGGCATAATTTACTCCAGGAGAGTTGGAATATTGCAAAGGCCAAAAAATCCCAAAGGCCAGAGTACCAGAGGACTTGGTTCCAACATCGGTTGCGTGATAAGGTAAATAATCTAACAAGGAGAACAAAAGGGCCTAGAATTAAATAAGCCCTATGAAATTTGAATACGGTGTCATGTAAGAGAATAAGGGGGAAAAGAAAAAGAGCTAACATAACAACGCTTGGAATGGATAAGACAATGGTTTTGATCCTTCGGTCACATAAAGGAAAGATAAATTTTTTGGGGCTTAGCTCTGTATCCTGTAGGAAACCCAAGAAGAAGACCATAAAAATACAGAGAGCTGGTAAAATATTAAATATAATTTGTTGGAAAAATGGGGATGTAGCAGAAGCATAAGAATGAAAGAAAGAGGCATGGGATCGAGTTAAAAGAAATAGATCCATACAGGTGACCGATTTATGAAAATACTTCTTACTAAATTGAAAATATTTCATGATAATGTATGAATAATAATAGAGAAAGATATTAATTCTAAATTAAAAGACAAAACATTATTATTGTTAATTTAAATGAAGAGGTGCATTTATTCAAAGTTCAAACAAAGGGACACAATGCTTCAAATCTCACACCAGTTGGAATACTATATAAGAAAGAAAGAATGGTGAAGAAGAGAGTGTCTATGTAGTCCATATCAGAAGATCAAAAGGAGAAGCAGATTCAAACAAGGAAAAATCAAGATACTTATGTAGTGTGGGTGGAAGGGAGGAGAAATGAAGGATTCATATCATTTTCTAAGTGTGAAAATAAGGGAGTTTGTACCCAAAAACAAGGGAGTTGGTGCTTCCTAAGTTTGGTTCCCTAAAACAAGGGAGTTGGTGCTTCCTATGGTTGGTGCCCTAAAAACAAGGGAGTTGGTGCTTCCTAGGGTTGGTGCCCTGAAAAATGAGATTTTTGTCTCCAAGATTTGGTGCTCTAAAGAGGATTGGTGTCCTTCACAATCACATATTTTTCTTTATAATTTTTTTTTAATTCTTGTTAAGGATACTTATATAATTGTTTCTTAAATACAAGTCCATTATTGATCTACTGTGATGATAAATATAATAACAAAGTACCAACTAAATGTTTAAAAAGGTAATATTGATTCACCCCCCCCCCTCTCAGTATTTCCAACAATTGGTATCAGAGAGAGTTCCTTCAGCACAGTTTAATAACTGGAAGGTAGATCTTGAAAGTAATGGATCAACAAGAAGGAATGTATTCCAACAAAGAACCATTGTTTAAAGGAGATGATTATTCTCTTTGGAAAATAGGAACGAAAATCTACCTTATGGCTCCTGATTTTGATGTTTGGCAATATGTAGAAAATGGCTACAATGCACCGGCTACTCCATCCATAGATACTGCAGAAAATAATATTTGCAATGACAACTAAAGAGAAGTCAATTCCATTCTATAAGGTTTAACAAATCCTATATTTGTGAAGGTAATGCATTGTAAGTCATCTAAGGATATCTAGGAGAAACTGGATGTTATATATGAAGGAGACAACAAAGTCAAGGAATCCAAACCACAAACCTACATAGCTCAGTTTGAAAATTTGAAGATGAAATAAGAAGACAACATTGTTGGATATCTTAATAGAGTAGATGAGGTAGTTAACTCGATCAGAGCAGATGGAAAAGAACTTAAAGACAAACCCATTGTAAAAAATATTTTAAGATAATTACCTATGAGGTATGATGCTAATATTTCTACAATTGATGACAGACCAGACCTTAAAAAACTCATAGTAGATGAGATCCATGGAATTATTACATCATATGAGATGAGGACATGATAGGAAAAACCACCAAAAGGAGAAACAACCTTTAATGATTCTAAAGAAAATAAGAACCAAGAACAAATGTCTAATGAAGATCATTCAGACATATCATATGTCGAAGAGGCCAGAAAGGATCTGGAAAATATAAAGGAAAGTTACCCTTCAAATGTTTCAACTGTGGTAGAATCAGACACTTTGCTAAAAAATGTCGCTATCCTAAGCAAGAGGAAAGTGAAGATGAAAGAAATTTCAAAGATCAAAAGAAGAGAAAAATCAAAGATAAAAGGAATTTCTACAATAAGAAGAAAACTTTCTTTACCCAAGAATATAGTAGCTCATCTGAAGAAAGTGAAGAAGAGGAGCCAAAGATTCTATTTATGGGAATGAAAACTCAGGATGACAATCATTCAGAATATGGAGGAGAAGTGAACCCTCAGGAAGAATTTATCCATGCAATTGAAGAACTAAGAAAATCTAAAAATCAAAACAAGTTACTAAGAGAACAACTTCTAAAGTTTGAAGAAGTTATAAAATAAAGAGAAAAGGAGGTTTACAAAACTATTAGAGATTATAAACAATTGATTATTGAGTTAAAAACCCAACTCCAAGAAACAAAAAGAAAAGAAGAAATATTGAATAATGAACTCAATGAAAAACAACAAACATGTAAGATATTGGAAGATGAAATAATTCAACTAAAAGGGAAACTAGAAAAAAAAGACGTTCAATCTAAGTTTGAAAACAACTAAAAAATCCTAAAAAACATTCTCAACAGTTAGATATCATCGAATCATAAGAAAGGACTGCGATATGATCCCTCTGCAAAATAGAAGAATGATAAATAGCCAATCAGCTATGTAGATGCTATTAAGAACTCCATAAGAAGAGAAGAAAATAAGACAAGGACAATACCATTGAAGATTGTCCCAAATAAACAAAAATCTGCACTCCCTACTAAATAAAAAGATGACAAAAAGAATAGATTCATTAGAAGGAATCCCTAAATGATGATGATGAACTTTCAATAGGAGATCAATCAAAAGAATTAAGAAATGATGATCTTGGAAATTTTCAAACACTATTTTGATGATCTACTAAAACTGCTCCTCAACAAAAAAATATAAACAAAAGAAAGGAAGGAGGAATTAGGTAATATTTAAGATTGTTCCTATCAATACCCCTATGAGTATTGAAGCATAGAAGAATGAAGGGGCTCTTGGGTTACAAATGAATATATAACTAGCATCATTTAAAGCATCATGGTTTGATGGTATAACTCTATTTTGTAGGATCTGACATGGTTTATTGCAGATCTTCATCTACCAAGGAATAATGATGGTTATGTATTCTCTTAGTGAATTTATGTGAATGGTTTCTAAGGAAAATCTATCATGGTACATGGTTGGTACATATGTGAGCTTCAATGATATATATTATGATAGAGGCATATCATGTGTGATATGACACTTGTTTAAAGCACATTGTTGGCCCATTGATAGAGACATTTGTTGATGATCCTGATATATGCTTGATTCACTTTTGGCACTTATTCTTGACATAAATTTTTCTTCATGGTTGATGCATGAGATAGTATGTATGATTGGAATACACTTGATGTATGGTGTGACATGATTTTATATGGTAGATGCATGGATAGTTCCAAGGATCGTTATAGGAAGAAAATATCATTCTTTAGAAGTTGAACTATGTTTTAGTAGAAAAGTAGTGTATTGAAGCGGAAGAAGATTGCAGTGGTAGCATATTTTTCATATTGCAAAGAATATAGATGGATACATACCCACAGGGGGAGCTATTATTATTCCCATGATTGGGTGTAGCAACATGATTTCAGGCGGAGAGATGATTTGCAACCATGCCACCAAGATTGTCTTAGAGTGATATTGTTTTTCCAAAGGGGGAAGAGATTCATAGACAGGGGGAGCATCACCTCAGGGGGAGTGTCACCCTA
>SNQJ01S0140502.1:14907-25097 GCA_010110895.2 Picea sitchensis | reverse complement strand
ACACACTTGAGAATGAACATGCCATTATAAAGACTTGAACCTTGGTGGAGTTACAACAACGTGATTTCACTAACCCAACAAGCCATTGTTGACAATTTTAATATTTTATTAGCCAACCTACAACTCAAATAAGTAAATTTTAAATATGTGTATTCATGCAGCATATAACATACAATCCTAAATTTTAAATCTATATATTCATACATCATATAACATACAATCCATACATACACAAACTTAGAAGTTCCAACATATGAAGGTTTTCTTAATGATATTGTGGGAAATCCTTCAATTGTCACTAGCCACGTTATGTTCAATAATCATGTAAATGTTAATTCACTTCCCTTCCATTCCTTGTCAATCTATATTACAATATTGGACTTCACTTGTACCCTTCTGCTTTGGATTTGATACTGTAGTCTCCTAGATTTATCATTGATTATTGCTACAACTTGACTCTCTCCATCTTTTACTAAAAAGCTAATGTTCGGTGACCTTGGTCATAGTTTTTTACATTTTTATGACTACTATTTTTAGTCACAAATAAATTTAACCAAAAAATGATGGTTTTCTATTTTATTTCCCTATGGGTCACTTTGCCTTTTCTTTTAATAAAGGTTTTGACTTGATGACAAGCATGCTCAGATTAATGTGATTTTCGCAGATTGTGGTTTTGTCTTTTTCTTTTTCTATGCTACAAATGCTTTTCGTGAAAGGACAAAATTGTGGCAATGGATCATTGTTGACCTCCTACTAGTGGATTTGAATTTATGAAACCTCACTTCATGGGAAAGTGATAGAAATTGAAGCTCCATTCATTGAATAAAGACAAGCTTGGAATGCTTGTAGACATGCTCTTCAGATATACTATCTAAATTGGAAGAAAAAACTTAGAGCTCAATTTGGGCAGTTTACTTGGTCCAATATGTAAAAAGGAGCAAGGATTGTGGCTAGGCTAGATAGGGTTTATAGTGAAATTGTTGTTTCCTTCTCCATTAATTATGTCTGTGTTATGTTTTTACTCTAGAGACATGATACATTGTGGAGATAACTACTTCAGTGATGGGTTCATATCATTTTCCTATGTCTACCTCCACGTTGATAGGGTAGGAACAAGGCAAAGAGAACCGTTTTCAAGCTTAATGTATCGCATCTAGAGTCCCTTTGTATATATGCATGGTTTTACATTAAGCAATGTGCATGGTTTTTCATCAATTTGTATATGTGTAAAAGCTAAAACAATACATAACCATGAAAACTCTGGTCTCACAAAAAACTCAAGCACCTATATGGGCATGTCAGATGGCATTTAGAGCTGGGTTTTAGCAATATTTGTGTTAATGGCCATAATCAATGTGCCTAATTCCTTGCCAACATTCAATTAGAAACAAAAAAGGTTGATGGATCACCCCACTCCCACAAGGTTCTAGATTGTGCACATTTCTTGTCTAGATGCAAAAAAGTGAGAAATGTGAACTATCAAATTCTCAAGGTGCCAAAACATTGAGATTAACACCTCCTGGATTTGATACCTCTTAACTTGATGAATCCATGGTAATAATAACTCTACTAGGGATGGGTCATTTATTTGTGGTCTAGTAGTAATAAGAAAATTCAATCATCCATTTAAATACAAATATTGCATACCATCGAATTACACATAAGACTGAAGAGACAAGTTTGGAATTTTATTATGCATGGAATCTGATACAAAACAAGAATAAACAACTATTGGCTGCTACAACAGCTGTAATACATCAACAAAAATACCGCAAAACTCAAACAAAACCTGGATAATTCCACTGTCACCCCAACAAGTGTTTCTGAGCTGCTCCAAGCTCCCCAAGCCTCCTTCGATTCTCCAAATGCATAGAACAGGGTTGTGACCCTCCTCCAAAGCCTCCACAAATCTGAAAGAGGCCCCACGACCTTCCTTCTTACCCTCACGACTTGGAAAATGGACTCACGGTCCTCACCAAACCCCACGGCTTCAACTAGATGGGCCTACAACCCTCTCAAACCCTCTCTACTCAGCAATAAGGGGCCCGTGGCTCTCCTCTATCCCATGCAGCCTACTCAAGGGCCACGCGGCTAGCTCCAAATCTCATGGCTCCCTCACAATGGTCTCACTTCTCATCAAAGAGAGGGTTCGGCCCTCAATAAATCCTAGCCAACCTCCTAGTTCCACGGACCTGCAGAGAAAGGTAAATCGCCCCCCTTAGAACAAATCCAAAATCCTCTTAGCCAAATAGTTCCTCCTCCCAAACTGTGGATAACCTGCAATAAGATGATGTAATGTTCCTAACTTGGCTAGTCTGGGAAACACTGATAATCTGATGTATCTACTGTAGATAATTCATGTTTACAACATATAAATGACTATATTTTGTGGCAAGAATGATGTTAATGTTTATGGCAAGAATGATAATCAATATTCACAAATGTGGCAAGAACGACGTCTATGTCACAAACGTGGAAAGAGAGATGTTAACGTGGAAAGAGAGACGTCAATGTGGCAAGAGAGACGTCAACGTGGCAAGAATGACGTTATCGGGCAATATGATTTTTTTGGTTTTAATTTCCTCTATTTTGCGACAATATGGACAATTTTGTCCATAACGCCGCAAATAAAACGTCGAAATTTTTACAATATGTACTAGTGAATGGACAAGGAGATGGTCAGACTCGTGATATAAAATAATTAGACACAGTTGGAACAAGAAATATTGACAGTCTTGAAAACATGCCCACAAGGTTTACTCGGGAGATGTGAGGGGTCGATGGTCAAATGGAATATACCCCAACTTTTGAATGGAAACTGCGTAACATGCAATAGGAGAGAATGACAGATTTTGAGGGTCAATTTGTATATTACGGAACTTCATGTGTTGTATATAAAAGAAAGAGACACTCAGAGAAGGCACATCCGGAAAAATGACCAAGTAAACAAAAATTGAAAGCAAAAGAGATAAAAGGGAATTTGTTTGCTAATTTGTAGATCGCGGAAGTACAGGTGTTGTTTTTAGGTGGTGGAAAAATGGAAACTCAATGTGGAACCCATCTATTCGGGAACCTACGATTCAAAAATTTTGTTCAATAGGAAATGGGGAAGCGGTCGGTTGGGTTGGTGATATAAAAGTAACAGGGGAAATTTGAACATGTGAATCCACCAACTCCCGTAGCTAGACATTTTTCGAAAAATGAGTAAGTAACCAGAAAGGGAAAACAGAGGGAAAAAGGAAAGGGGATGGAAATTTTCGAAAGCGGGAAGTGGTATAAGAAAGGCCCATTGATGGAAATTGGTATAAGAAATTGAGGCATGGTTATAGTTTCCAGGATTTGTTTGTATAAGAGAAGCATCGAAAAGCTGCAAGAAAATCAATTTTGGGTTGTTTTAAGTAAATTTATTGTAATGTTAGCTTAACCGGAAGTAGAACAATGAAGAATTTGAATTTTAATGTCATCTCATTGATATGATAGTTCCATTGGACTTCACACAGTGTATATTGTTTGATTTCAAATTATTCGAGGAGATGAATTTTGCTAGGTTCATCGATCAAGGAAAAGTGCTAAAAACGACATAAAGGGGAATTTGTTTGCTAATTTGTAGATCACAAAAATTGGGGTGTTGTTTGCAGGTGGCGGAACAATGCAAACACAATGTTGAACCCGCCTATCCGGGAACCCGCAATGAAATTTTTTTGTTCAATATGAAACGGGGAAATGATTGGTGGGGTTGGTGATATGAAGTAAGTGGAAATTTGAAGACGTGAATCCACCAACTCCCACACCTAGAAATTTTCCAAAAAACGAGTAAGTAACCAAAAATGCAAAGCAGAGGGAAAAAAGAAAAGGGGATGGAAATTTTTGGAAGCAGGAATTGGTGTAAGAAAGTGCATTGATGGTGTTAACAGTAACCATGAATTGCAATAAACATGTGAACAGGTTCTTCAATCAAGGAATAGATATAGTGAGCCATGCTTATAGTTTCTAGGATCTATATGTATAAGAGAAGCGTCAAAAAGCTACAAGAAAATCAATCTTGGGATGTATAAGTAAAGTTATTGTACTGCTAGCTTCACCGCAAGTCTAACAATGACGAATTTGAATTTTAATGTCCTCTCATTGATATGATACTTTCATTGGAGTTCACATAGTATATATTCTTTTATTTCAAATTATTCCACGAGATTAATTTTTCTCACTTCATCGACTAAGGAAAAGTGCTAAAAGCAAGATAAAGGGGAATTTGTTTGCTAATTTGTATATTGTAGAAGTTCGAGTTATCTTTGCAGGCGACAGAACAATAGAAATGCAATGTTGAACCCACCTATCTGGAAACCTGCCTATGTGGGAACCTTCGATCTAAAAAGTTTGTTCAATATGAAATGGGGAAGCGACCGATTGGGTTGGTGATATAAAAGCAAGTGGAAATCTGAACACATGAATCCGCCAACTTCTACACCGATACAATTTCCCAAAAACAAGTAAGTAACCAAAAATGGAATGAAGAGGGTAAAAAAGAAAGGGGATGGCAATTTCTAGAAGTGGAAATTGATGTACCAAAGTGCCATTGATGGTCTTAACAGTAACTATGAAGTGCATTAAACATGTGAACAAGTTATTTAATGAAGGAATAGATACAACAAGCGATGCTTATAGTTTCCAGGATCTGCTTGTATAAGAGAAGCATAAAAAATCCATAAGGAAAATCAATTTCGGGATGTCTAACTAAAATTATTATACTGGTCATCGCAAGTATAACAACAATGAATTTGAATTTTAATGTCCTCTCGTTGATATGATAATTCCATTGGACTTCGCATAGTATATATTCTTTTATTTCAAATTATTCTAGGAGATTAATTTTGTTAAGTTCATCAATAAAACAAAAGTGCTAAAATGAGAAACATACCACATTTTGTGTCACGGAACTTATATCAAAGGGAAAATCATGTCTTTTATAGTCTTTAAGATCGTAGAAAAACTTCAAAGATCCTGAATGTATTATTAATTTTCTAGAGAGAAACATACAACCAAGAACCAAGTAAGCACCAAATGTATTGATATATTGATATATTGAACAAGAAATGGAATTCCATTATATATCAAACAATTCAATATATATAAAAAACAAATCATCCCAATGGCTTTCATTTCCCTGACAAAGCTTGACACAGATTTTTTTTTTCCATTCGATATCCAATATCGCATTGTCCTCATTCAACGTAGATTTTCTATGTATTTGAAAGTTGCACAACATGTAGACACTCTTTTCCTTTTTCTGTAGGTATGCTTCATATGGAAATTATGCTAACTCAGGAAGCACATATTGTAACAGAGGATATCGAATTGTAAAATGCACAATTTTGTTTCCAACGGTTCAGATAGCAACATTGAGGCAATGTCTATATATGTATAGACATTTTTGACTGCATCACATAAAATCAATTGTATCATCATTTATGAAGGCAGAAGCAGAGGAAAGAGAGTTTTGTTTCACTCACACAGGCTCAAATGCGGTCGAGTACGCATTTTCTGCAACCAAAACACCTTTAACTTGGAAACGTGAGCATAGAAGTTAATATATTGAACAATATAACTTACAGCTGCACCCCCCAAAAAATTAGAAAAAAAAAAAAATGCAGAGATTTGGTCAAGGATATTTGTATGAGCAAAGTGAGGATGAAACCATATATGTATACGCACAACAGTTGTAGAGCTATTTAGCTTCTTGAGATCCTGTATTATGTCTGCTCACAACTCTGTCACAAATGTTGATTAAGTTGTGCAAAAGATCCTTTCTTTACCATCTCTTTTCTTTGTTATATTTTTGAAGAGAATAAGTGGAAATTTCCCTTTATGCAATTGTTGTTTGAATGACGAAAACAAATTTGAATAGGTATCAAACAATTGCAAATGTAACATGGAACAATGCAATATTTGTGTAACTTAACCGAGATACATGGACATGCGAAAGAAAAGGAAAACACAGGATACAAAGAACGATACCATTTCCTTGTCATTGTTTGAATCTCCATATTTTATATAGAGAATGTGTTGCGAGCCAAGTTTTCTTGCGAGTGTCACAGTTGTGCCAATGGGTCCGATTGGGTAAATGTCGTTGCTTTGTGCAAGCTGGCTGATAGTTGTGTCCGGGATGAAACAATATTCTGAACAAATAGTAGGTATTTTTTCCACAATACTTGTTTCGTTGAGTGATATAATCCGATCACAATCACCATGGTAATATACTTTTTTGGGAATATATTAAAAATTTTAATGGATATCCCATTACCTGGAAATATCTTTTATGCATGTTTGTGTACAAGTTCTGTAGGAATATTTAGTGTAACTGTCATGAGGGCCTCCTTGTCTATCATGTTAGCAAGCATAATGGATCTAGTTTTGTTTGACTTGTCCAAGTAGGTTCTATAGATGACCATTATTTCCCCAATGAACACTTGTCCAATTCAACGACTATTTAATCTCTCTATTGATAATATTTTGGGTTTTACAAGTTTAGACATAGTGACAATTTTTTAACAGGGAAAAGTAATGTGAGTGGTAATGTGAATTATTTTATTTTTTTCCTTTTTTTCCTCCCATGAATGTACAAGTAGACTCACATCCTGGATGAACTATGGATCCAGGGTTTTGCAACCAGACCTCTTAGTTTGTGGATCCTATGTTGTTTCTGGCGTCTCACTTGCACTTGTTGATACTTCTTGTGAACTACAAAGTATGTGTTGCAAATGACATCAACATACTCACCATGCCATATATGAACAAATAACTGAGGATATTTGTTTGGTAAAAATACAAGTAACATAATGTATGCATATTTACCTTTGGCCTTGTCAATCTGCTGATGTTCGGGATGATTGACTACTCATGGGCATGTCAATAGTCCAACTTTTTTTTATGCAAGCATGTGTAGATCAAGATCAGGAGGACTAAACGAGMACATGCATTGTATATTGTCCATTATTTTTCTTAATGAGACATGAAAGGTCGAAGGAGATGGAATATGAAATATAGTGTGAAAGGGATACTCAAGAAACACGAGGACCCGATGATCAAATTGTATGCCTCAGATTTTTTGACTAGAAAATTATGTAATAATAAATAGGGCATGACGGTGGAGCAGGAGGGCCAATCTGTATAACACAGAACCTATGAGGCCAGACATGCAATTGTGAACCCACTAGCTCGGAACCCTCAATCGACAAAGTGGGTAAGTATGGAATAAGGTATAATCACGACCATAAATGTGAACCCATGAGTCTGCCAACCCACACACCAAGGCAATTTCAGAAAGAAGACTAAGCAAAGTAATTAGAAAGAAAAAGGGATAATAGAAAATGGAAATCTAATTGTTGTCAAATCATCGTTTTCTAGTCCAATATTCTATGCCCCAACCTGTTTTGTATGTTTAACTTACTAGCACAGTTGGTATAACTTTTYGAATATTGCACAACAAAACCCTTTGTTGTTGCATATAAGAAATCATCTTCCTTTCCAGTCAATTTGTTTCTTCCAAGGTAGCAACATCGACCGAGTATACAATGGACATGAAGGCAAGTTAATATGAAGAAAGACATGTAAAGGAAACAAATATAGTTATATTTATTTCAATGTAGCAACAAAGAGAATACGATTCACATGAGAATAAGCCGAAATATATGTAGTATATACACACAGTAAAAAAGGTGCAAATCAGTAGAACAAGTACAACAATTACACAGACAATAAATGAAATACTAAATACTGGAATATGAAATAACAATATAGGTATGCACCTTTGCAACTCATCATCTATATTCATGCCAAAGAGTCCATTGTCCTCTCCATCCACTTGGTTTGTTCAAATGTAGTAATGTAGGAAAAATACAATGGACACAGGAAGACATGTAATGAAAATAAGTTACTATGAAAGAAGGCATGAAATATCTACATACAACAAACAAGTTGAACACATATACATACAATAAATGAAATACAAAACAACGGAATATGAAACAACAGTACAAGCATGTACCCTTTTATCTCATCTTCCACCTTTGTACTTAAGACTACTTTGTTTTCTACGACAATTCTATTTTTTTGAATGTGGGAACACACAAAATACAATGAACATGAATGAAAGTTGGTATACAACGGAGAACAAGTAATATGTACATACAGTAAATGAGAATCAACGAATAGAATAAAATATAGTCAGAAACATGAACCTTTTCTTTTCTCCATGCATGGCTGTAAATATATAAATTTTTTATGTGCCCAAAATATATTACAAGTCACAAAATATTAATAAATTGCATGGACATAACGAAATGATTTTGATTTTCTATGGCAAAGTATCCATATATGCTTCTAGACATGGAAATATAATTATGTTGTATCTTTGGTGTACATATATATTCTCAGGTACATGAAAAATTGTATCGTGGTCTGTTAAACCCTAATATTGGCTCATTACCCCTTAATTGGGGCACATTATATTAGTAATGTTATTTTATTTATGTCGGTTTTAGGCCATTAGTTGTAATTATACCTCCTAGTCTCCTATATATACCAAAAAGACATTTTCATTTTGAATCAACTTGTACTTGAAAATTTAAGTGGGGTAAAAGGAGGTTGCCCCCTCGAAGAGGCTTATTATTCAAAATTATCTCTTTTTCAAGGCGTTGAGTACTTTTTATGAGGTTTTTCTATGCTATATTGATATTTGGTTCTTAACATATGGTATCAGAGCTCAAGGTCTTGGGGTTTCGCTGCTACATCTGAGACACCTTGGAATTTTTTCTATAACTTTTTTTATACAATGTTTCAAAGGGGACGGCTTGGAGGATATTTAGTAGACAGATCAAGGTACGTTGGGTTCAAAATTCATCTCCTAAGGCCTTATAATTTTGGCGATACAACCTGTACATCATAGGGTTATGGAATCATATTTAACTGAGTCATTGCGGAATTTTCGCTATAAAAAAGTTTTTGTAATGTTTCAAACCCTGCAATTCGGAGGATATTCACATAAATTAGTGAGGTATCCTTGGTAAAAAATTCAACTTCTAATTCATCTTAAATTTGTAGATACACCTTGTGTAATATAGGGTATCTGACTAGTCCTATTGACTAGTGTCAAGAAGGTGTTCCAAGTAAAACAATCATAAATTATTCCTAGAGTATCCAAATTGAGTGGTACTAGTTTCATTGGATTGTGGACACTCTATAGTATTTATGGTGTGAGTTTCAAAATTGTATATCAATTATTTTGTGTGGGGCACGCTATACAAGTGAGATCTCCTGGAAAGGCCAAAAATCACCAAGTTGTGGGGAAGTTATTGTAAATTCCACTTGGAACATCCAATTTTGATCAGACCTATGTCATTGCAGAGAAGAAATATTAGAGAACTACATAAAAGAAAGTTTCATACCCAGAAGGGATTAAACTTGGGAGATACAACAGAAGAAAGATTTTCTAGCAGAACCACCTCAAAATCAAGGTTCAAAAGTGATACTTGGCCAACATGCCACCCAAAAAGGGAACTTCTACACCAAATAAGCCTCTATAAAATCCTACTTGGACTCTTGATGAAGGTGAAGAAATGCATAGGGATATAAATGATTTACAAAAGAAGATAGTAACAAAATATGAACTACAAGAGATGATGGAGGGATTAAAAGGGGAGATCATGGAAGTATTGAAAAATTTCGTAAGAGAGAAGACACTTGAAAGTGAAAATGAATCCCATGAAATTAATGATGAGGACACAAGGAAGGTGAATCAAGAATGGAGAAACTCCAACTTTGGTTTGAATACCAACCACGTTCCTAATATTGATATGAGGAAGTTTGATGGCAAGGACCCAATCACATGGATACCTCAGACGGAGCAATTCTTTGATCTCCATAATGTGCCACATACACAAAAGGTACGAATCACTTCTTTATATTTAGAACCTAATCAATTTGTATGGTATCGATGGATTTGTTCTTACAAATCACTCGTCACTTGGACAATTTTCACGGAAGAAATGATAACACACTATGAGGATACAAGGAGCAATACCTTCATTAGCCAATTGATAAATCTCAAGCAAAATGGTTCAATTACCGAGCACATTGAGAACTTCCAAAGATTGAATATAAGGTTAATCGATTTTCCAGATGAGCACTTGATTGAT